>OY101444.1:73333375-73548132 GCA_956483585.1 Gymnocheta viridis | reverse complement strand
TGAGTAGTATATTTGTGGGCATTCTGGCACACCAATTAGAATCTAATTAGATTTGGCCTCCTTATGGAAAAAATACACGTATGGGCATTCTGGCACACCAATTAGAATCTAATTAGATTTGGCCTCCTTATGGAACAAATACACGTATGGGCATTCTGGCACACCAATTAGAATCTAATTAGATTTGGCCTCCTTATGGAAAACATACACGTATGGGCATTCTGGCACACCAATTAGAATCTAATTAGATTTGGCCTCCTTATGGAACAAATACACGTATGGGCATTCTGGCACACCAATTAGAATCCCACTAGATTTGGCCTCCTTATGGAAAACATACACGTATGGGCATTCTGGCACACCAATTAGAATCCCACTAGATTTGGCCTCCTTATGGAAAAAATACACGTATGGGGAAAATACACTTATAGAGATACTGAGTCATATAATGAGAAAAATATGATAATTCTGTTACACATGCATTCATATATTTTTCCATGTGTATGCTTTTACAATAAAGAGAAATTCAAATGAGATATTTTTTCGCACCATGTCAATGAGATTCTCATTTGAGTAGTTTTTATTAAAACCTAAAATAAGAGTTTTACTATCCAGCACAAATTGATATAAAAGAACGTTCAGATTTTTTTGTTTATTATTGTTCTTCACAGTTACTTGAAATCACATTAAACAAAAGTTAAAGCAGATTTTCGCATCAAACAAAATGGTAAGTATACAGTTTTATAATATATAAAAAATTTTTTATTTATTATATAGATGCTGTAGAAAAAATATACAAATATTTATACATATTATATGATTGTTTTTATTTGATTGCTTTTAGATCTATCAACAGTTAATTAACATAGCCCAAGGAATAAAATCAGAGTACACGAAAATTGATGATATTCCCTTAAATAAACCATTAAAAATTTTAAATTTTGAGTGGAAGGTTACACAATATGGATCCAAAGTCATAGCATATTTGGAGAACAATAAATGGTTTTATCTACCTCAAAGAATGGTTAAATATTTAAACAGAGAGGATCCTTACTTAGCCAATATGAATGAAAAAATTTGGACAATTATTTACAAAGGACGACAATCGCCAAATGGTTCTGCAATATTCGAACTAAACTACAGCTAATTTTTTTAATAAACGAAACTAGTTTTGTAATTTTGTAAATCTGTATATTATAAAACAATAAATGTACATATGTGGTAATGTGAAATGAATCTCGATTATGTATTTATTTTTGCACATGCGTAGACTTGCATTTTATTCGCTTTATATTTTTATTTTTCATTTTAAGACATGCGTAGGCTTGCATTTTAAGAAAAAGTATAGAACAATTCAAAATTAATTGAAAAGTTAAACATGCATGAGCAAGAAATAAGGTCAAAAATATGCTGCATTATTTCCTATTTTATTTCATTTGTTGTTTTTAATCTTTCTATGACAAGGTAGTAAAATTTAAACATTTGTTTGTATGGAAAAACTCTTAAGAACGAAAGACATGCGTATGCTTGCTTCCACTTATTTTTGTCGTAGTGTGTGGGTGCATTAACTATTTTTATTGAAGGACACAGTTTCAGTAAAATTTCTTAAGAACGAAAGACATGCGTATGCTTGCTTTCACTTATTTTTTGTCGTAGTGTGTGGGTGCATTAACTATTTTTATTGAAGGACACAGTTTCAGTAAAATTTCTTAAGAACGAAAGACATGCGTATGCTTGCTTTCACTTATTTTTTGTCGTAGTGTGTGGGTACATTAACTATTTTTATTGAAGGACACAGTTTCAGTAAAATTTCTTAAGAACGAAAGACATGCGTATGCTTGCTTTCACTTATTTTTTGTCGTAGTGTGTGGGTACATTAACTATTTTTATTGAAGGACACACATTTTTTTCTACTTCAATGTTTTAAAATGCAATAATTTATGAGGCTATAAATCTGGTATGGTATGTTTGTTACTTAAGCAAAAAAAGGGTATGGAAAGGCAATAAAATTTTAAAATCCGTTTCAGGAAAATTTCTTAAGAACGAAAGACATGCGTATGCTTGCTTTCACTTATTTTTGTCGTAGTGTGTGGGTGCATTAACTATTTTTATTGAAGGACACACATTTATTTCTACTTCAATGTTTAAATGCAATATTTTATGAGCGCATAAATGTGTTATGATGCTTTTGTTACCTAAGAAAAATGTTTAAACAAGGGTGATTAACAGTATATGTGTATGTAGTAGTGCCTCTAGAAAAGTATAAAATCAGCTATTTTTTCGAACAAAATTCTAGTTCTGTGAAATTATTACACATAGTAAGATTTATGTAAAATTATTCGACGTAAAAAGATTTATAATACTTTAAACATGGAATGTAAAAAATATATTTGCGAAATATGTAAATTAATTAGTTTTTCCACATGGTGGAACAAAAAAAGACACTATTTAAAACAACACAACGTTGTATTAAGAAAGCCTATATGGAACACTCCGCTGTACCATAAAGTTATGAAGGCTAATTTAAAAAAAGCAGAATCAGAAGCAGCAATAATAATATCATCAGAAGCAAGAACTACATCAGCAAAAGCAACACCAATAACATCATCTGAAACAGCAATATCAGAAACAACAACTACATCAGCAGAAGCAACACCAATAACATCATCTGAAACAGCAATATCAGAAACAACAACTACATCAGCAGAAGCAACACCAATAACATCATCTGAAGCAGCAACATCAGAAACAACAACGATATCAGCAGCAACAAGAACAGCAATATCATCAGCAGAAGCAGCAGCAGCAACAACAACAACATCAACAGAAACAACAGCAACAATATCATCAGAAGCCACAACATCAGAAGCATATCATCATCTTCTCGATGGAGATGATGATATCTTTCTAAATATTAAATTATCGAAAGAAATTATTCACATTAGTGAAATAATTATGCTGCCTCCATTTGATGTAGCATCATACTTGGCCCTATATGATGGCCAAGATGATGTATTAATGGAGGCAGTAAATAAAATTCCACTAGTCTAGAAAGAACTTATAATTGAATAAATAAAAAAATATATAAAAATTAAAATGTATGTCTTTCACTAAATTTTATTATTTCTCTTTTTTATTAATTAGATTTTTTGAAAATTACAATTTTTACATTTGCTAATATTATATATGTTGTAATAAAATTTCATAAGTGTGGTTGCTTCTTTCTCTATTTCAGTATTACGTATCCTGTGTTGTACACATGAACAGGTATCTGGTCCACATGTCTCATTTTCATTAGACCAACAGCAATTGTCATAATGCTCTCCATGTTTATTTATCGTTGTTTTCAAATTATTTGTCCCTTCTAGATGTGATTGAATAGTCATGAGTTTATTTTTATCTTCATCGGAAATAATATGGGAACACCGTTTTAAGAAATCGTACATATCTTTTAGAATCATCCTTGTTAATGAGAATGACTACATATGTAGACAAAGTGTTTGTGAATAAACCTTAATGATGTTAGATTAGATATTTATACTATATTTTAATTTATTTATATCTACAATATTTTTCTTATTTCATTTGTCAGGGGGATATATTCAAACATTTTATCATGTATAATTAAGCAATAAGCAGACATATTAGCGGGGATATTTTTTAAGGTTTTTATTTCAATCCGTATGTCGATTGGTCCAGTTTTGATTGATTCATTTTGATGTGTTACATCCAATACAACTATTGGAGCTAAAGCTTTAAAATTTTCTCTTGTTAATAGTGGTTGAGGATCGCGTGAATAATAAGTTGATTGAAACTTTAAATACATATCATATAGTATGGCAAAACGATTTCTATCAAATTTTAGGTTTAGATCATCATAGGGATATGTATCAGAGTTAAGATGTACTTTTATATCTGTCAAATCACAATGTTGAAATTTGTTGGCACTGTTTCGAAGACCCAAAAGTAGGAAACGTGGTCTTTCGTTTTCGCTGGCTAACTTAACATTCCATAAAACTGTTGTACTTTCTGGAAGTGACGGGTAGTAATACATATCCCAACTTCTGAAAGATATATTTAAAGGATGGCGATTGTTAATTGTTTTAAACATCTGCAATTTGTAAGCGTCAGCAAGTTGAATGTGTGGTATTTTCCAAGAAATGTTTAAAATAGACAACTTAGTTTTTTCGGTTGATACATTAGATTTTAAAACTTGTTTATCATCTTTAGATCGCAAAAGAATCAATTCATGTTTAGAATTAACTATTATTTTATTAAAATCTTCAGCAAATCCAAGTAAGAATTTTAGTGGCATACAGAAATTGAAATAACCGTCTACAAGTGTAAGATCATCATTATTAAGTGGCGACCATCCTGCATTTACCAGATTATCACTTTCTGACTTATTCAGCGACACAAAGTTTTTTAATTCTGTTGCAATACCCAAATGACGTGTACGATCAATTTCTACACCATTGATTTCATATCGAATTTCGTCAAACAGATGTGCAATACAATTGTTTAAGAGACGTATAGATGTGGAAGCTGTTGAATCTTCCTTTGTTGCAAGCCCTTCAATGTATAGAAGACTTTCGCTTGGTAAAACATATAAATCTTGATTTTGAATTGTGATACGAATTTCATCATTATTTTTGAATGACTGTAGATATGATGTGTAGCTGTGATACTCCTTTTTTATAATTGAACTATCCAAATGTGGTTTTTGTAAAATATTAATAATATTACTCATTTTATAGAATTTTTCAGGCTCGATAGCTATATGATTAGCTCTATTTTTTTAATATAAATCCCAAATTTATTAAAAACTTTTTATTAACTTCACTAAGAGTGTTACTTAGTTCAGGCTTAATACCTTCAATTTTTCTTTTATACTTTTCTGATTGACTTTCACAGCGCGATGACTTTTCTGATTTGTATTTCGTTGTTGTTGATGCTAGAATGAAGTCGGACTTATTTTGCAACTCACTTTTATTAAATATAATCATTCTCTCATTGGCTTTAAATGTAATCTTATTGTTATTTTTTCACCGCGAAAGTTAATTAAATTTCCGTTTTGATCGACGACTTTCAAAACAAGACTATTAACTGATTTTGAATTCACGGGTAAATATATCACATTCGATGGCGCCTCTGTTATTTTATATCCTGGGCTAACGTTAAGTGAGAACTGATGTAAAATATGTGCAGACATGTTATTTATATATGATCCGCTTACAATATTACATTCAACGATTATTGTATTTATTTTTGTTATATCTATTGTTTTATCTGAGTAATGATCAATATCTGGTTCTAATACTCTTTCGCTAAAGCCCAATAAGGAGCCGATAGAGTTCTTTTTATTGAAATAAATGGAATCAGTTGTGCTTTTGATGAATGTTTGTAATGTATTATAATTTGCTTGTATGTCAAGGGTTCCTTTCTCATTCAGATTATGATATTTCTTTCTTAGTAATTCAGCTATATCAGCTAATTCATATGATCCAACAGGAATTTCTATTTCATGATTGCCAATATGAAATAAATTGTTTTCTACATCAACATTCGGAATTGAATGATATGTGTCAAAGCTTATTAAGCCACAAACATAATTTTCATTTAGTTCCATCGGTGGAAAATAGTTTGCAACAAGATATGAAGAGTTTCCGTTTAATGTGAGTGTTATTGACATTTTAAAGACTGATGAATGAATGAATTATTAATAACATCTGTTATGATTTTTATGATTCATTGCTTATATTAATCCAAGAGTTGTGTTCTGATGAAAATCCTAGCCATTTTACATAAACCTTATTCCTTTTTCGTTTTAAAACTTTTTCTACTAAATATGTGTCTGGAAATTTAGTTCTCATTAGCTCGGGCTCGTAAAAACCACCTTTAATTTCATGACCTTGATAGTCTTGTAATATATAAGTATTAGGGTTTGTATTTTTTATAGTTTTAATTTTAAATATTTCTGTAGTCCAATTTGGTGTGTAACCTTTTTCAAATGTATGCTTATATTTACTTATTCGAACATTATCATTCACTTTAAATTTTGGTTTTTTAAATATTTTTAAATTGTTGTAAACGGTATCCAATAACAATTTTTCTTTTGAAGAATTCACTTCATTAGGTGACATTTTTATTGTTCTGTGATATGTGTTATTATATTTGTCAACAAGGTCTTGATATATGGTTATCCATTTATATGAACCCCGATAGCTAAACTCTTTCCACATCATTCCTTTTAAAGTTCTATTAAATCGTTCTACTATGGATGCCTTTAGAACACTATATGTTGAGTAGTGATTAATTTTGTTTGATTGCATTAGTTGATGAAACTGATTATTGAAAAATTCTTTACCATCATCTGTTTGTAAATTTCTTGGTTTTCGATTGTTATTAGTGAAAATACTCCTCATAGCATACGCTACACTCAGTGCAGTTTTATTTTTTACTGCTGCAACCCAAGCTTTTTTTGAGAAGGTATCTATTACTGTTAGAAGATAACGATATCCATTATTATATAACGCATAATTCCCCATTTCAACCAAATCAGCTTGCCATAAATCATCAATTCCTTTCATTATAACTCGTCTTCTTTTAAAATTTTTTCGCGCTTGTTTGTGTAGTTCATTAACTATTTCTCTTTTATCCTCGTTCATTTTGTATATGATTATTTTTTCTATGTCATTCTCATATATATATATCTTATAAAGTTTTGTTTACTTAGCCGTCTTAATTTTAGGCCATTCAAGTTTTCGTTTTTTCACATCATCCACATTAGTGTTTTTATCAATCCGTTTAAAAATAAAATCATCAATTTTATTAAATCTTTCTTCTATATTTTTTATAAAGTCTTTATTTGAAGAGTATATTTGACCCTTCACAGCTTTTTCAATAAGTGCAACATCTTCATCAATATTTTTTTTTATGTTTTCTTGTAATATTTTTATATCACTCCTAATAATATTTAATTGTGAGTCATATTCATTTTTAAGTTCTTCTATGCTAATCCATTTAAAAATATAGGCTTCAATCTCATTTAGTCTATTTTCGACTTTATTGGAGAGGTTCATATTTATATCATGGAACTGATCCTTTATAATCTTTATAGTAGTATATATCTTTTCTATATCTTTTGTTATGTTATTGATTTCTAAATTATATTGGGATATCCTTAACTTCGAGTTATTTAGATTATGCTTAATTGAACTTTCACCAAATTTATTTATATAACTCATTTTTAATATATTATGTTAGCTTCTCTTAATTCTTCAATGATGGAAATTATTTCATTTCTGTGATTATTATGACCAGCACTTTCCGATGAAATAAGTAAACGCATTCTGTCAACTAATTCATTCGGGTCATCCCAATATATATAGCTAGGCTTACGATTGTCTACAGATTTTAGCGATAATCCACTACCTTTCGTAAAAACATTTGTTTTAGTATTAAATAAATTTTTTATTATGCGAACATATTTGAACGCTCGTGTACCTTTAATTTGAGCTTTTGATTGATATTGTCGTTTATGTGCATTTGTACTTATTAAAATTTCTTTATATTTTTTTAAATCATTTTTATTGTAATGTAGGGGTTTTGAATGAAATAATAATTCAAATAATCCTGGAGTCATTTTCCACGTTAAATTCCCTATTTGAATTGAGTTATCCACATTAAAATTTAGCACATTATTTGCATAGCGCCATTTTCCACTTTCATCTATGTTGAAACCATAAACTTTATCTATCGTTTTGTTAGTCAGGAGCAATTCTATATTTTCCGCTAGTGACGATTTTTTACTACCATTTAACGCTTCTTGATCATAAGCTACAGCATCGTCATAATTATCAGAGCTATTATCGGATGGTAGTGATGGAAGTTGTGAATCTGTTATGTCATCATCATTTGACTGAAAATCATCTGATTGATAATCATAAATTTTTTCGATTTTCTTATTTGAAGGTTTTGTTATATCTTTGAATGACTCGTGCAATAAATCATCTGATTGGTAATCAGCATTTTTTGTATTTAAAGGTTTCGTTAGAGATTTAAATGTATCATCTAATAAATTGTCTGATTGATAATCATCAATTTTTCTAATAATCTTTTTCAAAGGTTTTGTTATAGGTGTAAATGTATCTTCCAATAAATTAAGTCTCTCTACTTCATTTAATTTAATATTTTTTAGTTTTTCCTTTAAAATCGCCCTTGTATTAACAATATCTTTTAATATTTTATTATTACTCATATCGATCTGATTTATATCTGAAATCAATCGGGCTTATATCTGATGTCGAACTGCTTTATATCTGATTGTGAACTGTTTTATATGAACTGCTTTCTATCTGCTATCGACCTGTTTTTTATCTGATTATAAACTGTTATGTATATATTTGTTAACTACTCCATATATTATTGTGAACTGCTTTTCTAACTATTCATGAAGTGATTTATATATCTTCCTTACAGTTGTATGAATTCATCAAAACCTTTCCTATATCGCCCTTTATTAATCAAATCGTCCTTATTGACAACCATGAATCCATATTTATCTTTCCAACACTCACTACATATATCCGTAAATTCTTTAAATGACATATCTCCAATAATATGATCATTATATATATGACGCAAATTCATTTCGTCCTGTTTAAATATTATTATCATATTCGCATTATCCCGAATAAGATGTTTGGGAATTTTCGTATATGTTTGACATAAATAAAAACAATCTATATTCTTATGTCTACCCATGCAAAAGTAATCTCTTATAGCCCCCTGTTTCCCACATATAACATCATCAAAGATTATTATTGAATGAGGGATGGCTTCAGTCGGGCTTAGAACTTCCTCATTTTCCGCAAATGTAAAAATATTTATTCCGTTTATTGGGTCTATCAATTTCTTTAGATAACAATATTTTGGTTGATACAAAGATTTTGAATATATGTAAATGTTTTTGAAACTAAGACCGTTGGGACTTTCTATTAAACTAATCATAACATTAGTTTTACCACAATTTGAGGGACCCACAATTAATGCTCGTATTGAATTTGGTAAAAGTGTACTATGTTTAATTTTAGATTTCTTGTCTTGAGCTTCATCAGCATTTCTTATTACAATTTGCTTAGCTTGCTTTACTAGTCTCATTTTGATAACTAAATGGGTTTTGATATAAATTTCCTCTTATATAACAAAACCTAATCATTTAAATTTTTAGTGTCAATCATATTAAACGTATATTATAATATAATATTATATATATTATATAATTAAAAGAAAAAATGAGTATAAACTATAGCAAAGGAGTTAAAAATAATCAGTATAATTTTGGAAGTGGTTTTGTAAACAACTTAATAAATAAATTACCTGTTGAACTGCATTTACCTGGTTATCAGTTTTGCGGACCTGGAACAAAACTTGAAAAACGTTTAGCGAGGGGTGATAAAGGGATAAATTTGTTAGACGCAGCTTGTAGGGAACACGATATTGCATATTCACAAACAAACGATATTAACAAAAGACATAAAGCCGATCAAATATTAGTTGAAAAAGCTTGGAAACGAGTACAATCTAAAGATAGTGATTTCAAAGAACGAGCACACGCTTGGCTCGTAACAAACACTATGAAATCAAAAGTTAAGTTGGGGTTAGGTATGAATCATATCAAAACTCGTAAATCCAGAAAATCACAGAAGAAAAAATGTAAAAAGAGAAAAGCATGTGATAGAAAATTGTTTTCAACAACTGTTAAAAATACTCTAAAGCTCTTGAGAAACGAAAAACCAAACAATTTAAATGCCGCTGTTAAAATTGCGCGAAAAGCCGTTACTTCAAACTTTAAAGGGAAGAAGAGAGCTAATATTGCTATACCGAGAGTTATACCAATGCCGAAAATTGGTGGATTTCTTCCAATTATTCCAATCCTAACAGCTTTGTCAGCACTTGGAGGTTTGGCTACAGGTGGGTCAGCTATTATTAAGGCTGTTAATGATATAAAAAATGGAAAAGAACAACTAGCAGAGGCTACTCGACATAATAAACACATGGAATCAATTGCTATGGGAAGAGGTCTATATCTAAAACCATATAGATCTGGATATGGTCTGTACTATAAGCCAGCTCCAAAAAACTTTTAGATAAGCTACCCAATCGACCATTAACTGATATAGATTTGATGAAATATGGTAAACAACTAAGTAAATTTAGAGGAGTTTTTATGCGTGACCGTTTACCTAAAAAACCATTACTTCAAGAATGTGGTATTGTTAATTTAGATAATTTTCAGGGTCCTGGAACTCATTGGGTAGCTTATTATAAAAATCGCAACTATAAAGAGTATTTTGATAGCTTTGGAAACTTACAACCTCCAATTGAAGTAGTTAATTATTTAAAGAGACCTATTGAATATAATTATGAGCGAAAACAAAACTTTAATACATTTAATTGTGGTCACCTATGTCTAAATTTTTTATTCAATAAATATAATTTGAAATAAATAAAACACAAATAGTTATATTTTTATATTTAAACATAAATACATAATTAAAATTTTATTAAATTTTTTCTTTTTGTTTCATACTATAATCGTTTGAATTCAGTTGTAAAATATATAAATATTAATAAATAAATATTATATTATTATATTGATAAATATATAATAAATATTATACATATGTGGGAGGGGTTGTTATCGAAGCAGTCCACAAGTGTAACGGGACCCCTTTTCGATTCCCCTCCTTTCGTGTCTCAGTAGTTGATTGTTCAGTCCACCATTGGGATAGATCTACCAATCCCTGAGACACGCGCTAATATCAGCGTTTGCTCTGGACTTTAGTGATTTCTGGGAGTCAGATTGTAATTATCGACTTCCATTTTCATCACCGGTGTCCATAGTAATTGCTAGCATATGACATAGACTTAGGTGTCCACCCATATAGACTCGACAACTAATATGTATCGACCCGGTGGTTCTGAGTCTAACTCATGTGCTAACCAAAGCTAAAAAAAATAAAAATATAAAAAAATTAACAATCAATTTCCATTAACAAATTATCGTCAGCAGAATCATTTATAAATTGGTCTATACAACCAGGTGACCTTTGATTGTCTATATGATCGATTTCCATTAGAAAATCGTCATTGCTATCGTTTATAAATGATTCTTGATAATGCCCCCAAGCAAGGGTTTTTACACTATTATTGCACACGTATCTTTTGTTGTCTAAATAACTTAAAGATACCTTATTGATTAAAGACGTATATAAAACATGTAGTTTTGACTTAAAAGTATACATACTTCTGTAATATACTTTCTTATTATACAGACAGTTTTTGTAATCTAATAAACTTAAATTTCTAGATACATTACTTTTTATACCCTTTGCTTTCTTGACTTCATTCATATCTTCCATTTTGTATGAGTACATTTTCGCTCTCAACCCCACAAATTCCTTCATTACCCTACCATTATTTTCATCCTTCATCATGCCTAATATTTTTTTATTTTTTTGTGGAATACCAAATTTATTATTCGCTTCATAATCTGATGTATCAAACTTTCCATCAATATCGTTTATTATATCTTTATAAAAATCATCAGTTTCGATTGTGTATATGAACGAATCGGTATCCATATAATTCAGCTCTGCTTTGATATTATATTTTGGTAGTATATAACCATAATGAAAGTTGTACATCTTCCACTTTGAAAGTTCTAGTATTGTAAATCCTAAATAAATTGGTTTATTATAAAACGAATAACTTCTGTTTAGCTCCACAGCTATCATATTTTCCTCAAATATGCTGAATGAATGAAATTCTGGTTTGGCAATAAGGACACGAGCACCCATTTTCCTACCCACGCTTTCCCACTCATTAACAATTTTAACATTCTTACGCTTGTCAACGTTTTCCATTGTTTTACCGTATACGGCATTATTTAATAATTTGAAGAAATTTTTTTCAAACGTGTTTTGGGCGTTAGTTCTATGTAAATTATTTAATGAAATATATGGCTTTAACCAAGCTGATTGCTTAAATTTCAAAATTCGATGAATTTTTACTAACTTTAAACCATGTTTTAAACATTGTTGTAAATTTTTATAATATATTACATATCCATATTTATTGTTTAAATCAACAATTAATTTCTTTTCTTTAGAATTTGGAGGATTTTTATTTTCACTACAAAAAGGTAAATTATTATGAATATCATGAATTTGTAATGGATACAACAAATCAACTTCTAATATATATCCAGTAGCTGAGTCTTCTGGTATACTATCCAGACAAAAGTTTTCAATATCTGTTTCCCACTCAAAATTACCTTCTGGTAGCGCTTCAGACATTGCCCAACCATACAAATTATTTGCATCTAAATACATTAAATACTTAGATGGTAGATTCTCATTGTAATCATTCATGTATTTGTTGTTTGCAATAGAATGCCGTTGAGAGCACTGTACTATTCCTCCTCTAATCCCCTTTTGTATAAAATGAATCATTTCTATGTCTATCAACAACTCTAATTTAATATCTGTTATTTTTAACATCGCGTCCCAAGAAAGTCCTGGGGCTGTATAGTAATGACAGGGGTCTAATTTATAAATATTTTTGCTAATAAATCTAAAGTTTTCAAAAACATCTGTTAACAACAAAACATCAGTTTTCAAATACAATAATAAATAATCTTCTAAAGTTGAACAATCAAACGTGCTCCATACTTCTTTAGCATGGGCGTAATCTTCTTGAGAACAGTCTTCATCAGTTAATTTATTATAAAAGCTCTCTATATTCGGCAAAGAAGTTTCTTTAAGTTTTTCTATAGTATTTAAATAGCTGTATGGAAAGACACCTTTTCTAATAAGCAAATTAAATTTACTTTCGTTTTCCCCAAATATTGATTTTACTACTTTTAAATCTTGCTTAGCTAAATTTTCAACCAAATCATTTAAGCTTGCTGGTAAAAATCTATAGGAATCTAAAAATCGAATTTCAATGTTAGCACTATTCTCATCAGTTATAGTTTTAGAGAGAGATATATAAAGCTCTTTATTGAGTGGAATAATATTTATAGGGCCATCATTTATATTATTTAGCTCCTTCACAAATAAATGGCAGTCATAACCAGAAAAATTGTGGAAAATTACTGGAAAGAATTTTGGCACTTTGTAATTAAGATTACACAAACTATGTGCAGCGCCTCTATATTTCCCACTCATATGACAATGATCCCTAACTTTTGAATCATCTAAAATAACTTTAGAACAAATGTGACATATATTGGTCGAATGGTAGTCTAAATTTTCTTCTTCTGTTAGGGGTAGCATGGGTTTTACTATAGATAAATAATTATTACTTAAATATTTTACGTCTTTAATTAAACTCTCTATAAACAGTGTAGGTGAATCTAAACCTTTAAAGCTACATAGCTTATTTAAATTGTCGTTAAAAGTACATTTAATAAAATATGATATAGCATAGGGCACATGTCTATCAACTAATGTTGTTGAAGAAATATCACCACACGGAATGCAAGTTTGAATATTTTCAAATATGCATTCCGAATCTGCGTATATTACGAACGGTACATCTATACTATTACTATAATTACTAAATTGTATTGTAGACTTATCTGCTTGTGGTGTATATGCAATTTGTTTTTTACAATGTTGCCTATGAATTTCTAATTGTTGTTCATGGTGAAAATTCTGTAGACAATCATCACATAGGATAATGCTTCCATGATGAGCTGTCTGTTGAGCTCTAATGAATCTGAAAAAATTACAAAATGGATGTATGAATAAATAAAAAATAGTATAATAATGAAAACTAAAAAGAAATTTATAATTTTATTCGTAATCATAACACTTACCTTGATATATTTTTTATATAAACATAGTGTGAAACTATGTTTCCCTCAACTTTTTTCTGCATAAATAAAAGTTGGATATGTTTAGATTTTTTTCCTTTTGTTTTATAATAGGGTCCCACAATCAAGTCTTTTTCCATGTCATATCCAAAGACATTTACACTAATATTCGGATTATTAGTTTCAAAAATTTCTATATCTTTTATTTTTAGTGGGAAGCATAAGCCACTAAAATTTAAGCAAAAGCCGTTAAAGAAAATTTGTTGTTCATCAATGTTGACGCCATAACTGCTTGTTCTTTGAGAATTTCTATGGGTTGCTAAGGCTGATAGTATTGCCCATTTGAAGCAAAATTCATCATTGTTTTGTACATTTATGCATGCTTTTTTTAACTTTATTTTATTTGGGAGAGGAATGAAACTGGAACCCTTTAGTGGTTGGTATCTATTTAGGTTTATATGAAGTTTTAAAAGTTGAACTAGAGTCCAACCACTATCCCGCTCTTGAAAGTCTTCCATTTTTGTTAATATTCTTTGAATATTATAACCATATTCATCGGCAAACTCTTCTATATGGAAAATTTCCTTCATTTTCGTTTGAAAATGTTTCACCTCTATTGGGGTATTTGCTAAGTCATTTACATTGGGGCGAGCATATAATCCATATATCTCCATATTAAATTTAAGAGCATCATTAGCCTTTAAGAAGTTGTCAACTTCTCTCTTTAACGGTTCCTCAGCTTCCTTCATAAGCATCTCCGGTAGAAGACATTCTTCATTACTATTTTCATATTCTAGTGTTATAATCCTCTTTTTAAAAGCACTTTTTAGTAGCTTTACAACACTTTTTTTTGAGTTCGAAGCATGAGATCTTTCATGCTCCCTGAAATTTTCCTCACTTTGAAAAGCTCTTTGACATTCTGAGCATTCTAGCTTGGTTGCTATTCTTTCCATAATATCACAATTTTTTTGGAAATTCACTAAAGATGTTTAAAAAATTAATTTTTTTGTATAGTAAAATTACTTAACAGTCTATATCACAATGTCGATCAAATTCTTGTGTATTCGTAGTGATAAAAATTAATATTAAAATCAGTTTTACTAACCTGTTATGAATCAGAATTATAAAACACAAATTTAAAGTTTTTTCTTTTTAAAAAGTCTTACTAAAACACAAATATAATTTTTTTTCTTTTCTTTGGAAACAATCTTAATACATTGAATAATAAAAACCCACAAATTAAAAGTTTTATAAATCTTTTTACTTCGAATAATTTTACATAAACCTTACTATGTTGAATAATTTCACAGAACTAGAATTTTGTTCGAAAAAATAGCTGATTTTATACTTTTCTAGAGGCACTACTACATACACATATACTGTTAATCACCCTTGTTTAAACATTTTTCTTAGGTAACAAAAGCATCATAACACATTTATGCGCTCATAAAATATTGCATTTAAACATTGAAGTAGAAATAAATGTGTGTCCTTCAATAAAAATAGTTAATGCACCCACACACTACGACAAAAATAAGTGAAAGCAAGCATACGCATGTCTTTCGTTCTTAAGAAATTTTCCTGAAACGGATTTTAAAATTTTATTGCCTTTCCATACCCTTTTTTTGCTTAAGTAACAAACATACCATACCAGATTTATAGCCTCATAAATTATTGCATTTTAAAACATTGAAGTAGAAAAAAATGTGTGTCCTTCAATAAAAATAGTTAATGTACCCACACACTACGACAAAAAATAAGTGAAAGCAAGCATACGCATGTCTTTCGTTCTTAAGAAATTTTACTGAAACTGTGTCCTTCAATAAAAATAGTTAATGTACCCACACACTACGACAAAAAATAAGTGAAAGCAAGCATACGCATGTCTTTCGTTCTTAAGAAATTTTACTGAAACTGTGTCCTTCAATAAAAATAGTTAATGCACCCACACACTACGACAAAAAATAAGTGAAAGCAAGCATACGCATGTCTTTCGTTCTTAAGAAATTTTACTGAAACTGTGTCCTTCAATAAAAATAGTTAATGCACCCACACACTACGACAAAAATAAGTGGAAGCAAGCATACGCATGTCTTTCGTTCTTAAGAGTTTTTCCATACAAACAAATGTTTAAATTTTACTACCTTGTCATAGAAAGATTAAAAACAACAAATGAAATAAAATAGGAAATAATGCAGCATATTTTTGACCTTATTTCTTGCTCATGCATGTTTAACTTTTCAATTAATTTTGAATTGTTCTATACTTTTTCTTAAAATGCAAGCCTACGCATGTCTTAAAATGAAAAATAAAAATATAAAGCGAATAAAATGCAAGTCTACGCATGTGCAAAAATAAATACATAATCGAGATTCATTTCACATTACCACATATGTACATTTATTGTTTTATAATATACAGATTTACAAAATTACAAAACTAGTTTCGTTTATTAAAAAAATTAGCTGTAGTTTAGTTCGAATATTGCAGAACCATTTGGCGATTGTCGTCCTTTGTAAATAATTGTCCAAATTTTTTCATTCATATTGGCTAAGTAAGGATCCTCTCTGTTTAAATATTTAACCATTCTTTGAGGTAGATAAAACCATTTATTGTTCTCCAAATATGCTATGACTTTGGATCCATATTGTGTAACCTTCCACTCAAAATTTAAAATTTTTAATGGTTTATTTAAGGGAATATCATCAATTTTCGTGTACTCTGATTTTATTCCTTGGGCTATGTTAATTAACTGTTGATAGATCTAAAAGCAATCAAATAAAAACAATCATATAATATGTATAAATATTTGTATATTTTTTCTACAGCATCTATATAATAAATAAAAAATTTTTTATATATTATAAAACTGTATACTTACCATTTTGTTTGATGCGAAAATCTGCTTTAACTTTTGTTTAATGTGATTTCAAGTAACTGTGAAGAACAATAATAAACAAAAAAATCTGAACGTTCTTTTATATCAATTTGTGCTGGATAGTAAAACTCTTATTTTAGGTTTTAATAAAAACTACTCAAATGAGAATCTCATTGACATGGTGCGAAAAAATATCTCATTTGAATTTCTCTTTATTGTAAAAGCATACACATGGAAAAATATATGAATGCATGTGTAACAGAATTATCATATTTTTCTCATTATATGACTCAGTATCTCTATAAGTGTATTTTCCCCATACGTGTATTTTTTCCATAAGGAGGCCAAATCTAGTGGGATTCTAATTGGTGTGCCAGAATGCCCATACGTGTATGTTTTCCATAAGGAGGCCAAATCTAGTGGGATTCTAATTGGTGTGCCAGAATGCCCATACGTGTATTTGTTCCATAAGGAGGCCAAATCTAATTAGATTCTAATTGGTGTGCCAGAATGCCCATACGTGTATTTTTTCCATAAGGAGGCCAAATCTAATTAGATTCTAATTGGTGTGCCAGAATGCCCACAAATATACTACTATTATTATTTAATACAGCGGGTCAAAGAAATGTGAAGCGTACACCTAGCCACTCCTTCTCAACTGCCAATCTCACCCATTGACATTTTAAGGGTTTGGTGTCCCCTTTTTTCGCTAAATATGCTCTGGCGATAGACCTTAGGCGGTAGAACACGTTCGGAGGTAGTTCCGATGCACTGCATCGGCCTGGAAACCTGCTGGCAACTCCAGCACCAGAATCGGATGCCCTAGCCTAATCATCCTAACTTATATTGATTACCGAAACAACAACAGAATTGTGGCCGTATGTTCCTTTTAGGAATTACAGGATGTAATACATATATTATTTAATATTAGTATTATTCTTTAAATTAACCTTGAGGTCACTTTTTTTATAAAAATCATCCAAATTTATTTTATTTCGATATTTCGTTACCCTTTGGGTAACTTCTTCATTAATTTTTTCCTCCTGCAGAAGTTACCCAAAGGGTAACGAAATATCGAGATAAAATAAATTTGGATGATTTTTATAAAAAAGTGACCTCAGCCTTAATTTAAAGAATAATTCTAATATTTAAGAAAAAGGTCGAAAAATTATATATTAATATATTATTTAATACATGAAATATGTACGTATGTACAGCCATACATATATATACATATATATATCTAAAGGTAAGGCCAGACATGGAAAATATTTGTTGAAATAAACGTTACCACTACTTCTGTAAAAACTGTATGCAATCATACATGACATACATGATTCTTATATAAAATGAAGTTTAATATGTCGCTTAAAGCGAAAAAGAGTAAAACATACTTATTCGTTACGCTTTTTACGTCAAATATTTTTTAGTCTGACCTGAAGGTACACAGTTCTAACCGGGTATCCTCGAGATACATTATTAATCTTTTGTTGTTGTTGAAAATACATTAATTAAGAACCACGTTCAAATATTATACTTTAATATTTATTAAAAAACGGTTGTTATAAACTTTGCTACAATATGTTACCAATTTAAAACACTTCCGTTTAGGACACACACACACGCAACCACCAATAAAAAAGCAAATTAAATTCTTACTTGTCTAAGGAAGTATGTTGCCTCTGTATGCTTCTTAATGACATTTAAATGTCATAAGTATAAATTTTTTATTTATTTTTCGTTAACATACATACATACATACGTATATACATATATAAACCTTTTTTTATGTTACTTTGTTATACTCAAAATAATTTTTTTACAATAATGTTCGTGTAAAACCACAAAATCCATTAAACACAGCTGTGTGTCTCTTCTTTCTTTTTTTACATGTTTCTTATTGTAAACTTTACATTATAGGATTTAAAGGTATGCGCAGGATTTTTATTATACGGAATTTTAATGTTTAAAATTTCCAAAAATTTATAATTCATGAAATTTTAAGTATTAGCAATAGTATTTATTTAATAACAAAAGTTTTATAACAAAATTTTGTTGTTGAGCAATGATTTTTAAAGAAATTAAGGAATAATATTCTCTTATTTTTTCGACCTTTTTTTACTAATTATAAAAGATTTCTCCAAGCTTTAGGTCAATTTATATAAAAAAATGTATATTATTTATTTTTTTAATTTTCTAAAAATAAATAATACATATACATTTTTTGAAATTAAGGAATTTATTTACATGCTTTTCTATTCGTGCAGACATTTTTCAGCACATTATAATTTTATTTAAAAGTGATTTATATTCTTTTCTTTCAATATAATCAAAACAAAAACGTAATCGAAAATAAAAACCAATTAATGTGCCCGCCCCATGAAGTATGCAAATATTTGTACAAATATCCGCTTAATTTACTACTTCCGTTTAAATTTTTAATCTGTTGCTCTGGCATAACAAACGAACAAACCTTACATTTCTTAACATTGCCAGATTGTTTTGTTGTTGTTACTGTGTTAATAACTTAACGCTTTAAATTAATTTTGCCATTTAAATTTAGAAAATTTATAGATATAGATATAAATTCTGAAATATATATTAAAGATTAATAGTTATTTAACTTCTTTATAATATATGTGTGTATTCATAAATTTATTATTTAGTATATTTTAAATAATTTTTAATTTATATACATAAATAAGTTTGTTTGTTTGTTTGGTCTTTTTTCGATACATGCATTTATTTTATCATTTTAAGTGTTTGTAAAGTACAAAACTCACAAATTTATGGGCATTTATTAAAAAATAAACATTAATTTCAATTAATTTCGATAATTTCCATTAAATAAATTAAAAGTTTAAAGTGTATAAGCATTATAATTATTGGTTTTTGGTTATATTTGTGTTGTTGCTTTTTGTTGTTGTTACTTTCAAACCATAAATATAAACAACAACAAGCATAAAATTGTACTGAAAAATGCAGCAAATATTAAATAATAAATAGCAGAAAAATAATAATGTGCAGTTCATTAAATAATAACATTGTGATGCATATATTCACATGTACATAACGCTCCTTTATTACAACGTTTTCATATCTCAAAAAGCTTGATTTTTGAGTTAAGAATGCAGAATTACTCATCGTATCGTTCATAATCTTTTATGAAAAATTCTCTTCTACTCGCCTCTTGAGGGGTCAATATTTTTTTATTTTTCCTTTGAGCTGTGAGTAAATTAAAAACTTTAAACTCGTTTTCTGAAGAACGCGTTTTTTGCGATATGACTACGTTGCAATAAAGGAGTAATATGTGCATTTATACATGAAAACACATACATACGTATGTGCATAAATACATAATTATACGCACATAATAATTATGTGGAAAAAATAAAGAATTATGCAAGGTGTTTTATTATTGCAAAATTGAAAACCCAAGTTTTGAAAAGCAAAATATATTTTAGTTCATTTCGTGCTTGGAAGTTTAAACAAAATAACAAAATTCTTCACTCAATTTGTGTCAAACTTTTCAAATTATATACGACATATCTGAAAATATCTAA
This sequence comes from Gymnocheta viridis, assembly GCA_956483585.1. Taxonomy (NCBI): domain Eukaryota; kingdom Metazoa; phylum Arthropoda; class Insecta; order Diptera; family Tachinidae; genus Gymnocheta; species Gymnocheta viridis. Next base: position 73,527,806 of record OY101444.1, on the reverse strand, counting down.
TGAAATATTTCAAATAATAGTCAATTTTAAAGTTGCCAACTAATTTCTTATTCTCAAATGTTTATTTGTTCTTTCTCCCCACTGCTGCTTTTAATTGCAATAAATGTCAAAAAATTGTTTTGTAATAATTTTGCACGTACGAAGTTTTATCTCAATTTTAAAACAAAAAACAAAAATTGCCAAACTCTTTCATGTGGTAACATTTAATTTTTAAAAATTGGCACGTCAACATTTGTGCTTATCCAAAATGAAGCATAAAAGTTATTTTTCAACTTTTTTCCCACACCAAATATCGACCACGTTCCATATTTACTACACTACATAGTAACGTATTTAACTAAAAACAAAAAACTATCATCTCATTTTGTTTTTTGAACTCCTACGATGAACTTAAAATAAAAACTTTTTTTTCAATTTTATAGAAACAAAAAAAAACTTTTAGAGTTTCTGATATTTATTTTGTTCTTTTCATCATTATTGTTTTTTATTTTATTTTATAGTTTCACATGATTTTCAACTGGTTTATTTTATTGTCATATTAAAAAAAAAATAATGTTTCGTAATAGAAGAAACTTTTCTGTTGTCTATGTAGCATTCACATAAAACATGTAATTATTTGGAGAAATAAGTTTTATATGTAAAAAAAGGAACAAAAATTTATAGTAAAATGCATAATTAAAATTTATTAAAATTAATAATCTGGCATCTTTATAAATGGCAATGTGGAAAACATACAGAGATGTCAATTCTAAGCGGCATTAAATAATTTCTTACCAATCTATTGATGCAAAGCACCACTTTTTGGAATAATTGTGTCAGTCTGCGTTTGTTTGTTTGGCTAATAGTACATAGGTTACTTTTGACTACTCAATAGCACTTTGTTTACTTGGCAAGTTGAAGCTGATACATGCACATGTAAGTGTGCATGTGTTAGTAGCCACTTGAAACGCTTATAGCTCCATAAATATCGAACCGATTTAAGTAAAATTAAGATATTTTCACATCTATGTAAAAACCCGTTTAAAATCAAAATCGTTCAGTATTACGGCCGTAAAAGGGATCTAAAAAAACGTGTTTGCCTATTAATAATATGCATGTATGTACTATGTATGTACCGACATATATTGACTTAATTTGTGCAATTGAATCGCAAGTTTTTATCTATTTTAATATCAGCTATAAATTACTGCATTTATATTTTTTAACGTACATGTATTTAATATTTAATTATAATGATTAGACACGCTTATTTATGTTGATGGCTTTTTATATGATTTAAATTGAGGTTAAGTAAATTAAACTAAAATGTCAACTTTGAGCAATAAATTAAATTTTTTTAAACGCTATTATTACGGGTTTCTTCTTTCACGTTTTCAGCTATTTAAATATGAGTAAGCTAAAGGTACGATCACACTTGGCAAACATTTGCCAAAAAAAACGTAACCACTACTTTTGCTTAGGGTTAGTGTGATTTAACTTTGTTTTATACCACAAAATGAAGTCAATTATGACGCAAAATACTATTTTTATATTATTTTTAATAAATGCTAACCCATATTTAAAAAAATATTGGAATTAAAGAAAATGCTAATTTCGATTGTCTGTTAGTTAGGTTTTTTTGGACAAATGTTTGCCAAGTGTGACCGTACCTTAAGCAACAAGAAAAAAGAAAGATAGGACATATATGATGTTTGTATTTCATTTGAATTTGTAAGGTGATATTTCCTAAAATAATTTTTCATAAAATATTGCAATTATTTTAAAGTTGCATAGTTAAATAATTCAAAATCTATATTTCCTCTTATTTTATTTAAATTTTAAAGCAATTTCGCCAACATATAAAAAATCATGTTAATTTTTTAAGCAGTTTTATTTGAAATGATATTTATTGAAGCTTATTTTTATTATCAGTAATTTATTGTATGCGTATATTTGAAAACTGTCACATCCCATAAAAAACGGCTGCTTTTATAATTAAAAAAAAGAAATATCATTTATAAAAAGTTTATACAGTATAAATAATTAGTGGAAAACAGACAAGTTTTTTTTTATTCCAACATTTATCGCATTCATTCCCTTACATTAATATTACAAACTTGACAATAATAGATACGTACATACATATAAATATCATGATTTGTTAAATTAACAATGAAATATGAGAGTGACCAGACTTTTTACGGTAGTAAAAAAATAAACAACTCAAAGCTAAAATACATTTGCTCATACTCATAGTCATAAACAAAGTGTATGGAAATACTGCTTTTTAAATGTTAAAGTATGCTTTGCTTATGACTATGAATATGCGTCATTATTAACTGAGAGTTTTTATTTTTTTTTCTTTTAGTTTCAAATCCAATAATTTTGTTCTCCTTCAATCAAACTCATCTTTTACATCTTATATTTTAGAGTTTTACTTTTGCTCTCGGTAAAAGGTGATAACAAACGCTTTTATTATACTGTACACTAAAATAAGAGAAAGCGCTGCGAAAACAACAAAACTGTAAAAAAGTCCCGTTTGTATTAGCAATGTCATCTGGCAACTTCAATTTCATGTTTATCACTCATTTAATCAAAGTGAAAGAATCGAAAAAACAGAGAATAACGGAACAACAATGACAACAGCAACAAAGTGAAATGACACTATACAACTACTGTCAGCTGTTAAACAAGCAGCAAACCGGATGTAGTAAAAAACACATCCATACATACATACATATGCAAAAAATATATAAGCATGAGTTTATATTGTATAATTTCAATGTGTTTGATATAAATATTTGCCGTGAAAAAGTTAAGTTTTGCTATTGTCAAGGATATACATGATATGTATATCAAATTAACGCCATGGATACACATGGCAAACATACAAAATGACATAAATATACAAAGATATAAAATATTACAATATTACCTATAGCAGAAAAGCTACAGCTAGACAACCATCTGTCACATTAAAAATGTTATATGTATGTAGGGAAGAGTTGAGAAAAAGCTGAATTTGAAATATAATAATTTTACAAGGCGGGTTAAGTGAAGTACTTTTTTGTTTTCGTTTTTCAGTAGGGCTTTATTAAGAAAAAAAACAAAGTTGCTACTTGTACAATTATTGTCTCATAAAAAATAATTTATATTAAAATCAAACCGCTTATAATTTTATTATAATGATTATCATTTGTTCAAACCTTTCATGTCACCATGTCCTTTTTTTTAATCATATTGTATGTAAGTGCAATTAAGTACGTTATATTTTTTGTGTAAAATATTATTGTGTATTAAAGAAATTATATATGCATGTGTATGTATATACTACATATGAACATTTGTATCTATATAAATTTGTTGATTCACTACTCAACTTAATCAATCGGGCATAAAGTTTAATTACATTTATTTGTGTGTGTTTTATTTTTATTTAACCGAGTATGAGAGATAAATATGCAAAAATTAAATATAAAGAAAAAAATGTGTGAATTAAGTAAATATTATAGTAAATTAAAAAATACTTTAAAGCGGATAATTTAAATTGCAAAAAAACAAAAAAAAAATTAATAAATGATAATTCATTTGAAAAAACCAAGACAGAGGAACGAACATCTGATCAAAAAGAAAGACACAAATTTCTAATCAGTTTATAAATTTCGGAGGTCTGAAGTTGCAAAAACTAAAAAAAATTGGTACATATAAAGAGATAAAATGATGAACAATAGTTGTCCCTCAATCTGAAATTCGTAAAGTTGCACAGTGGCATCGCATCATACATTTAGCGGCAAAACTACACTTGTTTAAATTGGCCAGGTACATAATAATTCAAAATGAAATAAAAAATTAGAATAAATAAAATGGGTAAACTCGGGTTTGAACTTGATCCAAATTAATCGTTTCAATATACATATATACAATATATAAGTTCGACTAATTACTTACAAACATTAATAATAATTCAAAATGCTATTTATGTTTCCTTGTAATAAAAAATGTCATAAATAATAAAATAGTAATTGTAGCTTCAAAAAATTTCCAATAGAAACTACTTATAGTACAACTAGTGTTTCCACACAATTTTGTCCAATTCAGAGCAAAGTTACACCTTGCTCAAAAATATCCTTTGAAAAAAAAACACACAAACACAAAAACTTTACAAAAATTAAGGTTGCTTAATATTAACACCTAGACACCTTGCTTAAGTTAACAAGTGTTAAAAATTTAGAATTCGTTACCTTTCCGTATAAGAGTTCATGTCCTTCCCATATATCCTCAAATTAATAAATGTCATAACAAATAAAATAAAAAATGTGAATTCATGAAATTTCTTACACATAATGCGTATAATGTATTTGTTTGGACCAAGTTTTGCTTAAGTCAAAATGAGGATACCCTTCGCTCGGATATGTCTCAGAAATTTTGATTTCAGTATCAATTAAATGAGTTCAAAATAATTAAACATTTTATTCCTGAACTATTATTTATTTCTTTAACTACATACGAGTACATCATGTAGTTTTACTAGGTGTTTATGAAAGGGTCACATGATGAAAGCAGACGGTGTAAATTATTAAAATTAGTTCAAGTTCGGTTGCATGCTTTAGAAAACATCAATCTATGTATACGCACTTCTTCTGTTTTCACAGAGAGCATACCACAATATACACTGGATAATTTGACATCTTTTTAGGCCAACAATTAATTTCAGCCAAAGTTGTGGACCCATAAGGCTGAAGTTTTGAATCTAAGAGCTTTCCTTGAGAACGCACAAATATCTTCAAAACGAACGGATACATTTTTATAATTTTAACACGGTGGAAATACGCAAGCGGATTAATAAACTGGCGTATAAGCCATGTAAACAAAATCTTGTGCCATCTTAAGGATACATTTTTAGAAAATGTTTGTTGTACCTTTTGCTTCATCAAAAGCCAAATCCTTTTTTTAACATTATTTAAATCAATTTCACTGATCATAAAATAATAAACAGCATCAGTTTTTAATTTTTATTCTTTTCACAAATCCAAACAAAAAAACTTCACTACATGTGACATTCTCCGAGAAAAGGTAAATCCATAATTGAAAAAACCCAAAACGAAAAATAAAGTAATATTAATTCAGAATTCTCTTCTTAACACTTGTCATCAAGGAAAAATACGGCAGTCCAAGGCCAATATTATCAAAAGCTTATGTGAAGTTTATATATATGGAAAAGGTTATTTATTTGAGGTTAAGTTAGAATTACACGTTTGGTTAACAAAAGCAATAACGTCCACCAAAATATTTTGGCTTTTATAATTACCTACTATTTCTTCTCTTCAACATGATTTGCTGCTTTTTGTTTAATAACTGAAAAACCTTTTAGTTTATATAAAAATTACACTTTTTAGAATACACTTTTTATACTGCCCAGAAATCAGCTCATATTTGCGATAATGCAGGTATTTGCTTTGATATAATCTTAATCAAACGTCATTAACAAAAACGTTATTATTGTTAGGACAAAAAAAGATTTCGGGTCAAATTACCTATTGTGCAATAGGGAGAATTGCAGCATCATTTATGCCATTTCCACGCATCAGTATTTTATGGACAGTAATATTCATATGGGGCTGTTTTTCTAATCTCGTTATGCGCTTTTTTGTTTTACTGTTAATCGCACACAGTCGATTAAGTGGTATTTATTGTTAAAAAGTTTAATCCTGTAGGTATGCAACATATTCATTCGTAAACTAACATTGCAATTTTTGTATACTTTTTAAAAAAATTGTCAAGTTTGTTCAGCGATCGGTAGAAGTCGTTAGAGTTTCTCACTTAAATTGAAAGAATATATCTTTGATTTCCATACTTTTTAGCAAGAAGGCGTAGTTTGCCGGAGCTGTTCTTTTCCTCCAAGTAAAACTTAAAAAAAATACTATATATAAATAAAAAAAAAATCCATTAAAATATCAGTAACAAAAATATGAAGAAATTTTTCAGTTTTCGTTATTCACTTCACTCAATTTTTTGTAAGACAAAATATTACTTTTTGCAAAAAACAAAACACATTATAAGTTTTACTTAGTAAAATACTTTTCTACAGAAATTCGATTTTTGAAATTCCGTGATTGAAAAATCCTCTTTGCTTGCCACAAAAGTACCTCTGCGTTGGAGTGGCAAATACAGACAACTTTTTAATTCACCAGCTATTGCATGAGTTGTATGTTGTGTAAATATTGTTGGCAATTTCCACATAAACATGTTTTCAAAAGCAATAGAAATTTCCAATAAAATTAATACAACATACAACAGCCAGGATGCCGATTGAAATACCTGCCATGCTTCTCGAATTTTTTGCGTTCACACATTAATGTACATATAAGGGAAGCGTATACGTATACGCCTTGTATTACTCAGCTCAAAGTTTATTTTTGCAAGAAAGTTTTATATAAAATACTTTCTAAAACCATCCTTAAATCGCAATTGTATGTTTCGAATTTTCTCTCCCAGCCTTTCATAAACATTTATTTCTTGTAATAAATTAAAGATAAATTAAATTGATAAGAACACTAGTTGGGCTTTAATTTATAGACTGGATAACGATTGCGTTTCAAACGGACATTATTTGCTTTACAAACCAAAAAAAACCCACAAAATCACTACCCAAAAATAATTAATTTTGTGTGTGCGTTGCTGTTTTTTTCTATTTATTGAAAAATATATTTATATAATAAGTCTAAAACGGAAATTAAATTTCCCCTTATCTTTAATTTATTTATTTAATTTGGTTTTCCTATAATTTAACTTTTGTCAGGCTTTGTATGATGATGGTCATTTGACTGGCAGCATATTGTTTGATATTTGATTGAAATTTGCGAAAAGTTTTAGCGGATATTAATTTTTTATAGCAATTTTTCACACAAAGTAGTTTTAAGCTTGCTAAAATACCACAATTATAACGTTAATAGACGCAATTAAAGAGTCTTAGAAGGACTGTATGAAAAGATACGTAAAAAAAAAGTTATTTGGGGTAATCATAATTTGGTGAATGGGTGGTTAAATAGTTTGGAGCTGGGATTTTTCCTCTCGTGATTTAATTTTTTTTAGAGTCTATTGGTTTTTAAATTGAAGATGGACTTTCATTTTTTTATAAAACATAATTTTCCCTTTTGTATAATTATTAAGTTTATACGAAATGTATAAAATAAATGGAGAAAAACGAAAAGAGGTAAAATCAATTAATTTCCAAGTCATGAGAATTTTTATATATTGCAATCTATTGTATAAATAGCCAAAGACAAATTTTTGGATACCTTTTTATCCTTCGTTTGCCAACCGATTTGCTTCATTATTTAACCAAATGGTAGATATTGTTGAACTTTAGTGACTTGACTATATATTATTTAAATCGGTTCACCATTAAAGGAATAATATGCTCTTAAAGTTTACACCACTGCAGATGCTAAATATGCACACGTACATTCATTTATGTAAATATTCGTTGAAGTAAAAACATAAGCAAAGCAATGAGGGTGTTTAAAAGTTGAAAAAGAAAAAGAGATCAGAATTGAAAGAGATAAGAATAATATATGGATGTACATGTTCATTGCAGTTTTTGTTTATGTAAACGCTTAATATTTAACTACTACAGTATGGTCGATTACGTCGGCCATAGGAAATACTAGTAACATGAATTATCTTATTATTTTCTCAAACACGATTTGTATAAATAAGCCTGTAGTTCGCTTAAAATCCAGCATCTAAAAGATTGTGAAATATATGATGCATACACGAACACTCATAGGATGGTGTTGCGCCCTCCGAAAATATTTTTTTTAATCTGACGTGTAGGTTATAATGGATTAGCCTTTCCCTTGCTCCTAGGAATATTGCCTCATATAAAAGCCTTTCGGAATAACAAATTACGCTCTATAACTTAATATAAATTACTTTTGCTTAAAAAATAGATTTTTATATAATAAAATATAAGTACATACTTGTTTATTAACATTTTAATTGCTGTCACAATGTTTTAAATTTAATTACATTTATTTAAAAATTAACTAGAGAAGAACAAAAAATATGCTCGTTATTGTCATAATAAATGCAATTAAGTTACAAGTTAAATTATAAGCATTTAATTATTCATAATAAATTTATTTTACATATAAAAATATTATTATATAAAAAAAATTAAATACGTACGAATACATTACAAAAAATACATTAAAAAAAATTTAAATTAATGAGGCTTAGGGAGAAAAACTTTAATTTTTAATCTATAAAATGTTGAAATTATGCCATTATTATCTGCCAGGTTGCCTTATCGACACAGTTAACTTAATCTTAGTTTAACTTCGACTATTCGTTTATTTTTTGTAATCTCAACAAATATTCAATGCTTTTGACAAGCATTGTCCTTTTTGGTTTATGTAAAACTTTTAATAAAACTTCAATTAATTATGGTTTTTTCTATTTTGTCACTTTTTTAAGACTATTTGTTACAATGTGTTGTTCTGCCTTTTTAGTGATTAAATATTTATTTTATTTATATTTTTAATACAAGTTTTTACGGTTTCTATATTGCTATTGGCAATTCACATTTGTTATTAATTAATTTTATAGTTTGAATTTCCTAGAAACCAATTAAATAAATGATATTTAATTAAGCACTGAAAATAACAAAATATTTAATAAAGTTATTGTGTGCATTAAAACCTTTTTTGCCCATATGAAAACCAAACAATAGAATTACTATAACTTTATTAATCGTTTATGAATAAGGCCATTAGTATATAAATTTATATTCCTAACAACTGACAGCCAACTTAACTATATTCCAATTTGCTTTGGTGTTATTAAAATTAATATGCTTTAACTGAATTTCTTTGCAGTAACGAGCTCAATCATATGTTAGTTCCCATCCAATGAAATGTGTAAGTTACTATCTTGCCTGAAACTTATACTTTACTATTCTTTGTTTCGGTTGGCAAAATTTCTTTTTGCCTTTTTATATAATAGATAAATATTTTGAAAAAAATTATGTGCCCAATATATGTATGATTGATATATTTACACATTCACCATTGACGGGAAATAAAAGCTCAAGTGAAATGTAGGCAACATATTATCTAAAATTACGTTCGTTGAGTTTTTGTTGTGTTCGCTTTTTTTTAAATTTTTTGTTCACTATTTCACTGAATTTCCACACCAAATTTAAAAAAATTAGAATTAAGTATATGTATTGGATATTATTGCAAATTTACTGCTGAAATCATTTTAAAATTTAATATATTTTACATTTTTATATAATATTTATATGACAGGGACAAATGTCCCTGCTCCGATTAACGAAAAAAGCTCAAACTGAATTTGTAATGTCATACAAAGAACTGTGAAAAATTTTCGACATTTTCGTACAAAATTTATTAAAAATATTTTTTTTATTTATTTTATTTGAGGATATACGAGTATGTATGTATGTATGGAGTGTATGCAACTCTTGCTCTGATGTTGTATCTTTTCTTGTTTGAGTCAATCTAAGACTTTGCACCTAATTTGATAATTCTAGGATAGCCGAAGCGAATCGACATGTGATATAAGTGTCTCTCTCCCAATGAGCAAGTAACTTATTGCACACAAGTTTCACTTTATTGCCAATCAGAGATGGTTAGATGAAACTTACTGTAGGGGAACCAGGACAACCTGTCCCATAATAGGTGAAAAAGGACTAGGCGGGCACTACATCTGTCCAAACATCATCTCAGAAACCTAATCGCGGTCATAACTGGCCACTGGCCTATAGGGAGGCATGACCAAAGGTTAGAGCTCAATTATAATGACATATGTGGAAGCTGAGGTGATGAAGGAGAGGAAGAGTCGACGGAACATCTTCTCTGTCATTGTTCGGCATTTGAAGATCTAAGACTTAAATTATTCGGCCAAAGAACCCTTAGGGACAATACTTGTCTCTCTAATATTGATTTAAACAAGATCCACTTCTTTATTGAATCAACCGGGTGGCTGCGTGAGAATATCAGTAGCCAGGGACGCTTGGGAGACGAGGCAACATGGTAACACAACGGGAACTAATTGATGGACCCACGTGAGTTGTGCTTGATCACAGCTGCCAATGAAACCTAACATATAACACGCAGTGCGAGAAAAAATTTTGACCTACATAATAAAGACAGGAATGAGCTTGATCAACTTATTATATGGGAATTTCACGTCAATTTCAAATGTCAAGAATGTTAGGAAACTGCGATTTAACGTAGCGACTGGATTCAAGAAAACACAAACTATAGTAACTGAAGTAGTAGTAGGACACACAGATGCCTTTGGAGAAACTTTTAACTAAATACCTTCACTAAATGCAAAGGAACTAGATTTGATTGATAACGATGGTTACGAAGCACTGTGGCACATGTCAATTAATTTATTGAATATTTTTCTGTGTTTTATTTGAATTTAAAATCCTCCCTCTAATGAAACAACCGTTACCAGAAAGTTTTTAACACTTCACTTATTTTTAATTTCTTAAAAATATATTAAACTTCATTGAACTTTGTCATAATTTTTGTATAAGCATGTTAAAAATTAATTTTAAGATTTTCGAAACTCTTAAGCGATTTTCTGTACACTTCACTGATTGGCAAATGCAACAAATTTTCCTTAAAAATTTAATAAAAAATTTTTTTCGCTTGGTTTGCTTCATTTGCGTAACAAAAACAGTAAATTAAAATAAAAGCAAATTAAAATGAAACCCAAAAAAAGGAAGGAGCCGTAACAAACATTTTTTTTGAGATACGTGAAGATAACTTCAGGACAACGATATGTGCCAAACCAATAATGAGCTGACGATGTGACCATATCTTTTGCTTGTTTTGTTTCTCTTGCAAATGTTTGTCGGAATATACATAAATTATTTGTTAACCTTTATTTCTATCTCTTATTTAGCAAACGTTGGCCATTAATTGACAAGAGTGATGTCAGCTATTAACACCCGTAGCTGTTAGACTATTTTTAATATGTAATAAATTTCTGAAATCAAATCTAATAAATTTCTATTATAATTGCTGAAAGTTTTGTGCTTTGCTTGTTAAAGTATTAAATCCTGTTTAATGCCACATTTTTTTCTTTATTTTTTCTAAATTTTTTGTTAAATGTTTTTATGTTTTCAGTCCTTTTCTCTAGTAATTAGAGAGTTTCTTTTAATGTTTTTTTTTAATGTTTTATGTGTTTTTTCCTTCTCTTATTTCGACATGTTGACGTTTGATTTTAATTAAACTAAAAAGATTGCAAAGGTAATTACAGATTATTTGTGAAAGCTGTAAAAAGATGAGGAAGGAAAAAAAGAAAATAAAACACGATACAGGTTTTTATGTCAAACCCCTTGTCATTTTAAAAGAATGCTGACCAGGTAATTAGCTTATAGTAATTTGAATTTTGTGCATTTTTTTTGTTTTTTTTTCCAGTTGCTAAAAAACCCTTACAAATCTTTTCAAAACTTTTATGGCTTTTTATGTTGCTGTAATAAGGGGTGTTTGATCCTGAAGTGTTACCTCCTCTTTTTTCCGCTATAAATCAGTAAAATATTGCGTGCATTAAGGGATTTATTTAAATTTTTATTTTATTTTTAACAAATAACAAGCTGATTACAAAAAAACTGTAACTAATGTGCAATTCTTCGTATTTTAACACAAATTTTTTGATTGCATGACAATTTATTCTGTTTTTTTTATTTAATAAAAATTACTTAGATTTAATATAATGACTTTAGTGTCACCTTTTGCATTTGAATGGAATGAATTGTGTTTTGAACCTATACATTTAAGCAGTTATTACAGAATATCAACATAAATAGTGGGTGTTTTTCACTAGTTTAAAATTTTTTTTAATAATTTTTTATTTTTTTTTTCATTAAAGTAGTTTGGCTAAAATTGGCTTGACCTTTGCATGTTTTTTTAGCTTATTCAAAAATAGTTTTTGCTCAAAGTTTTCTTAGTTATTAATAAAATATTTTGCTTTATCGTAAATTGCTGGCAAATGGCAACAATTCGTTAAGGCAACTTCGTAAAAAGGAGTTATTAAAACTTGTGAAATAATGTTCGTCAGTGGACGACGTTAATTATAGTTCAAATTTAACTGAAATAGGTTAAAAATGTAGACATTTAGCACAAACACGCAAGATTTTGTATAAATAAATACACAACAAAAGCGTAAAAATGTTATTAATGGTGGAAATTAATTAAAATACAAAAAAAAAATAAAATACTTAAATAGCAGGTCATGCTAAACAATAAATATTTGCATATTTGCAGCAATTTTATTGTAATTGTAAACAAATGTATAATAATAAGTTTCTTAATTATTAGCACGCAAATTCAAGAAACTAATGGCACTTAAAATTAGATTTAATTTTTCTTTTAACATAAGTTTACAACAAAATTTTGAAATTCCAATTGTTTTTATAGAAATGATTCATAGTGAAATTTTCCTCCCCACAAATACTTTTTTAGCGTCTTCGAGCAGCATATACTACATCCGGCTTTGAGCTGTACGTATACACTTTGCCTACCATGCTCTCCTCATTCTTCCTTTTTTTATCACTTTTTATTATTATTAAATCCGATTAATTTTTTTTGTTTAATTAGTGTTTTAACAATTTCTCTTTTTTTTGGCTTTTTATTACTTTTATTTCATTTTGCGATTTTATTTAAATCTATTTAGTTGCACAGAACATGACTGAAGTTTAAATATTTCCCCTCTTGTTTTCATTTAATAAAAATAAATGGCTTTTGTATTTGCTAGCCATTGTTTTAAAACAATAGATACGTTATTTTTTTCTCTAAAGAGTTTTTAGTTGTTTAGAATATATATATTTAATCCATTAATGTTGGTTGCAGAAATAGAAACGACCAGACAGACAATAAATTAAAATCCCTTAGAAACTGCAATACAAAGGATGTTGGTAACTTGTTTTAATATAATTAAATATAACGCAGAATTGTAGTTTATTTAAAGTATATACAATGAAAATAATTCATTTAATAAATGATAGTCAAGGGAAAAATTTTAATAATATAAACAATAATTTTGATAATTTTAAAAATTTATTTAAAATAAATGTTTTAGATTGGTTCTAAATGCAAACATACGTATGTGTGTATATTATATACTTATAAAACAGCACGTTTTTCTTGTAATAAACGTGTAATTATTTTAAGCTTTAACAGCTTCCGGAAACTGAATTCCTCTTAACTTTTTTTATAACACAAACTTTTCCATTTAATCTTAAATGAATTATAAAATGTGTTTTCATTTGTAAATATTTATCGTTTTTTGATCAAATCCTAGATTTACCTTTTTCATCATTTGGTAAATATTGTTTTTCTTTTATATTCTCCCTTAATTGCTGGCAATAGCATTGACATCATTTATTCTTAACACTTAAATAAATTGTAATGATTTTTAACAAAGTTTACCCAAGTAAAGTTTAAGAGCTAAGACAATAAAAAAGAGAAAACTTAAATAAAAGAATACTTTTACTCCTTTCATGAAAACCAAATCTTTTGTTTGCTTTAACAAATGAATATTACTGGGTGCTATAAAAAAAATAGTCCTTGAACATTGTTTGAGTTTCAATAGACAGTCTGGCCAAAGCAAAAATAAAAGAAAAAAAGAAAACAAATAAGAAACTTCAATGAAATACAAAAGGCTTTCATTTCATACCTCAAAAATAGAAAGGTATATTTTTCCTATTCATAGCATTAAGTAAACAAGTTTTGCCATAAAAGAAATTAATATTAAAAATCACATAAACAACATACAAATTATTGATTTAAAATAATTGTAAATATCCTCAAAATATCCTCAAAGACTTGGAACTAATATTGCAAACAAAATGGTATTAATTCCGCACTTGCATTTCGCTTGTTTCTTTAGACTCCCTTGATTTTGGGGGATGTTAGAGGTCCCTCTTATGGCTCCATCTTCAAATATTTTTCTCACGCAAAGTTCGCATTAATCTGTTTTTTAACATGCAATGTTTATTTGCCGCTCCTAAAAGTACGCTCATATTTTTATTGCAAATAAAGCTTGTAGAAAAATGTTTTGTCAATTTCACTTTGAAAACTGAAAGTGGTGTGATTCTAAAAGAAATTTTCGTTTGTTGTTTCCCCATGAAATAGTTTGCAGAATTAAATTCACTCAAGAACGATCAGAATGGTATTCTGTGACATAGTGAATTCTTTTATATTATTAAAAGAGTTAATGTAAAAAATTTTCATAGTTAAAATAATATTTTATCTATGCACAACCGATTACAGGAGTTATAAGTTATACACATTTTTTTTGGTAATTTATATATAAACATTTGTTTAGTACCATGTTTAATAAAGGGTGTCCCGAAATTAGCGAAAGATTTGAATTAAATAGAAAACACAGTTTTTACTCTTTTGATTGTTATTTTTTTTATTGAATCATAAAGTGCATATTATGGAATAACACATCGGGCAAATGGCATCAACGGCTTTGCATGCACATACGCACTCGTTTGTTGAAATTTTCCATTAGCATTTTGCATAATTGTGGCTGAATTTCGTTGATGTAGCGTTGAATCTCCTTCTTTAATGCACGAGTGGTTGTGGGCTTGTTGACCTAGACTTGCAATTTCAAATAACCCCATAGAAAGAAGTCTAACAGCACGTCTTCACGCGCAGTATTTATTTTCGAATATAAGCAACAACGTATGTAGGCAGCATGACGTCACAAATATGTTCATGCACAAGCTATAATTTTTAGGTGAGGAACACTCAGTGCACATTGAATATAAATCTTAAATATATTGTGTTGGCAATAGAATTTGACAGTAGAATACATAATTATTTTCATTTAAATTTCTGATCACCGAATCGCAGTAATTAAATTGTTTCACGGGCTGTATGGCATGTGGCATCGTCTTGTTGAAACCACATATTGGTCACATCAATATCATCCAATTTCGGCAGAAAGAACTGTGCTATCCTGTCGCGATATCGAGCATCACTAAGAGTCTCTGCTTCACCAGCCTCATTTTCAAAGAAGTATGGTGTACGATTTGGGCTGGAGGCATATCCACACCAAACAGTGACACGTTGTGGACAATGTGGGTTCTTCGAACCCCAAAAACGGCAATTTCGGCGATTAACAAAGCCATGAAGGTGAAAATGTGCTTCATCGTTAAGGATGATTTTGCTGCATCCATTTGCTAATGTTCAATAATCCATTCAACGAACTCTCTTCGCTGTGCATTGTCATTAAGCTTCAATTGTTGTGTTAATTGAATTTTGTAAGCATGAAGACGCAGACCTTTAGTGAGTATACGCTGTAGAGAACTTCTAGAATTTTGAAATTCTTGTCCGCGACACCGAATTGATGTTCCTGGATTGTCACCGATACTCTCATGCACTGCGTCAATATTCACCCTTATTCCAGTGGGCGACATCGACATCACGTCAACACAATACCAAAGAATTGGGGCTTGTTTACTCGTTTTCGAAAACAACTGACTACTATTGACAGGCTCATGTTATTTTCTGGACCTTAGAGAACAGAAATAGACTGCCAGTAGCACAAAATTGTTTTCGAGAGCGTGGAGACAAGCTCCAATTTGTTGGTATTGTGTTAACGTGACGTCGATGTCGCCAACTAGAATAAGGGTGATTGACATTTGAACGGCTTATTTTTGGACGGCCAGCTGTCGAATTGTTTTTTTTTAGGGCTGCCAACACTTAACTGCCCAAATGGCGACAAATTCACAACTTGCGTTAATTTCCGGACATCCTTTATAAATTACAACTCTTACATTATGTTGTGAATTGGGTAATAATAAAACTGAATAAGAACGTGTCTGTATACATTGACAAAACTATATATTCAATCTGTTAGCGGAGAATTTGCCGCTGGTCCCTGGTATTAACTTGGTAGAATATAAACGAAGAGTTTTTAGTTTAAGCAAAATTCAAAATTAACTTTATTTTTCATTTAATTCTTAAGTTACAATTTTATAACTCTTGTTAAAATTCTTTTTGTGTCTCTACCAAGAGCGGTCTTTTATTTTTGGTTTGTTTTACAATCACTAAAGAATAAAAAATATGGCGTTTTAACTTTTTAAAACGCAGGATAATATATTTTTAATTACAAAACTATTCATAAAATATTCACTCAAAAAATATGTATGTATGTATGCGAAGTTTGACATTTACATACATATATATCATAAGGCGTGTAGTTAAAAATAATAAATTCAATATAAGCAACTGTGGCGGTAACACAATCAACTATCAAATGCTGAAAAACCAAAATTTAAGAGTTTGTGTTTTATAAACATCTTAATAGAGATTTTCTTAGAAATATGCATTATGCATCTCTATAGATCGTGGGAGCTGCCCCGCCAATTTGCATCAAATTCCGGAAAAACTTTAATTGAATATAAAAAAAATTTCTATGAAACTTGAAAAAATATTTGAAGCTTAAAAAAATTTTCTATGAAACTTAAAGAAAATTTTGCATGCAATTCTAATTTTAAATTGAATCAAGCAATATTAAGTTTAAATCAAAAATGATTTAAATCCACACATGTACATATATATCGTTGGCTTAATAAAGAAAGGACGTATATAGATTTTTTAAAAATTACGATTCGAAGCTTTTCTTGTGTATTTGGAAGTGTAATGCCAGAAAAGATTAAAAACGGCGTTTTGAAAAAAACGAGATACGCCTTTTCTATATTAAGCCAACGATATACAGTACGTACAGATGCATAACAATTTGCTTTAAATATAATTTTAGTTTCCAGCAGAAATCTTTATCTCTCTTCTTGAGACGAAAACTTATCGAAAATTCTTTTGTTAGCATTTGTAACTTTTGAACTTTTCATTGCGTTAACGTAAATGTTCTACAATTTATAATTGTTCTATCAACCATAAATCTTTTGCCAACATCCAGCAACATTTTAGAGAAATTTACTTACTCTAAAGTTAAAATCATAAGAATTTTACTATGTACTTCTCTTATTGTCATAAATTATAAATTTATGAAATGCTCACGTTCTTTGAGACATTTTGAGAAAATTACAACATTAAAATGCAAACGTGTGCAATGTGATTATTTTGTTAAATTCAAAATTCATTTGCTACAGACTTAACATTGGTGGTGTTGTTGTTGTTGTTGGCAGCATATTTGTCATAATTAGCATTAAATTATTTGCCAAAAAAAAAACAAAATAAAACTAACTAAAGGAAAATAAATTCGTCGCACATAACTTTTCAATGAAACAAAGTATTTAATGATATTTATCGTACAGATACATAAATACATATTTGCATATTTAAATATATGGAAATGTAAGCAACGGCGCTATGAAATAAGGCCCAATGAAATTACATAAGGCTCGATGAAATAAAGCCAAAAAAAACAATAAATAACCCGAAAGAAAAAACACAAAACTTCAATGAAATATCGGAAAAAATTAGTGGATCGCTTCTGGATTATTCGCAGATTAATTGAAAATGTCTAAAGGAGTCAAATAGCGGCTTCGAGGCGCCCTATTGACATCGCTAACACAGTTGACAAATGTTTTGTTTTTAATGAGCTGAGTGAGTGGCATGTGCGCCAGCCTGCTCAAACCAAAGATTATCCAAGTTCATATCTTCCATTTAAGGCCATAAAAAGTCCGTAATTATGGATTTGTAGCGCTCGGCGTTGTCTGAAATTACTTTTTCAACAGGATTTTTGAACAAAATGGCCAAAACCGCCACTACTCCAAAATACGGTGGCAGGAACCATGAGTGTTGTCAACTAGCAGGACAGTCACACGATCTTTTTGCACAAACCTGTTTCATTTCGGTCATAACTGTTTTCGTGTAACATCCCTACGGGAAATGTTGTACCCATTGTCCTGAACATACCTGTCATATGAGTGGTGAAAATATGAATGGTACAAAAAGTTCCTGAGTCGTGACTGGTGAAAAGGGGACGTTTCACAAAACTAGAACAAAAGTGCCTACAAAATTCCCTCACGCCAAAAAATTTTACGTAATTTTTTTAATTTCTTTTATTATTTATGGTGATTAATATAATCTACATTAATTAAGGATATTATAATCTGATTAAAATTATAATGCATTTGTTGCTTTGGAACAAACAAATTTTTAGAAAATTATATTAATCAAAACCGAAGTTATACCCATTTAATAGCTAATAGGATACATATAGGGTACATTCTGCTCTTCTAGGATACTTCTATTGCCGATTTTTAAGATACCATAACAAGTACTAAGGATACTACAACAGGACAAGTACGTAAAGGTTAAGCCTAGAATCTGTCACCGAATATCTTAATTATGCCAATTGATCCCCTCCAATGACAACGTCATGCAAAAGTTACCGGTACCTCTCCTATAAAGTTCCGGAACTCGAACCGGTTGCTAGTCCCTAGGAACGGGTCACGTGACGTATCCTGTGACAGGTTCTTTTCCCTCTAGAGATGTTACTGTTAAGCAAGTTCCGTTTGGTCTATAATTCAACCATGAATCAACTGACAAACGAACAACGCTTGCAGATTATTGAATTTTATTATCAAAATTCATGCTCTGTTAAAAAAAAATATACTTCCTCGATTTTATGGTGATCTTCTGAGGCAGCTATCCTTAATCTTGTGACTAAATTTCGCACCAAATTTACATTATTGGACATTAAACCACCAACAGGCATAGAGACGTACCTACAGCTTTATCCGCCAGCGCCAATGATGCGATGATTACAATTTTTTTTTGTTCAAAATGTAAGAGCTGCGCTTGGCTGACAAATAGGTTCGAGAAGACGGTGCCATATGCCCCACAGCAAGCGAAACAATGGCCCAATTGAGAGGCGAATTCGGTGAACAGTTAAATTTAAGGAAATGCCTTTGAAAAATATCTAAAATGCGTATAAATGTAAATTTATCTAGGCACAGTGTTGCATTCTCATGGAAACACAATGTTGTTGTCAAATATAAGTGTCGAGTATGCAGAAGTAGTTTTAAAGTTATAGATTCATTCTTTTATTTACTTCGTATGGGCGTAGCAACGCCCAATTATATAACCGTAATCATGTATTCTGATGGGAAATCAATGTGTGTTCAAAGTTTTATAAGCACCGGTTAAGTTGAAGAATATTTACTTAATATGGACACGCCCACTTTACTCATCAAAATGTGTGTGCATATTAAGAAAATTTCAAAAATGCTTTTCATTTTCAAATTATTTGGCTTTAAAAAGTAAATATAAACAAATTTATATTGATTTTTCTTGATTTTTGTCTACGTATGTATATCCTTAAAAATGATGACAGTAGCTGTCTGTCTATCCTTTAATAGGCATGTGCATAATGCTCTTGTATTCTAACACTATTTTTTTTAATAAACAAAATTAAATAATTTTGTTAAACATTTTTTGGGGGACTCACACAAGGTATATGCTATCAGTCATGTTGTCATAATGTACTAATAATATTCAATTGCTTTGTATTTGTTTTCATAAAATTGGTTTGAAAAAATAAATTCAAATAGAATAATATGAAAATAAGAATTGGTTCTGAATCCCCTAATTGTTTTCGGCCAAAGAGTTTTAGAACACTCTGTGCTCTAAGTGATAGGATGTGTGTGTGTATTTGTATTGATTTGCTTTTGTAGTATTTTTCCTATCATATATTATTGTTGATCATGATGATGATGATGATGAATTTTTGATATAAATTGCATACAGTTGTTTATTATTACATTTATCAATGTACATTTATGTTTTATATACAAGCATACATTTAGATGCACGAGCTTGTAAATATGTATGTATTTAAATATTTATGTGTGTGTGTGTAAAAAATATTTAAAAATGTTTTTTTTTGTATTTGCTAAGAGTTATTTAATAAATTTGCATAGTCAATTTTCTACATTTGACTTTTTTACATAAAACCAAATGCACAAAATATCCTTCAGTAATTGTAACACACACAAGTGTATGTGTGCACGTGCATACTAATACAAACATATAACATTTCATGAGAATATTTGTGTATAGACAACCCAGTAGGTATTATTGACAGCTTGCAAACATTAAAACATCACAGTCAGACCTCTATTATCCGTAATAATCGGGACCGGAAGGATTCTGGATAATCGATTTTCCCGGTTAATTGAACACAATTCTGAAATGTACTTTTATACATTTTTTATTTATATATAATTCATTTATTCAGAGATTTTATTAAAATGTGTAAATAGTATAAGAACAGAATGACGATTTTGGTAAAAAAGATTAAACGTTACATAAAGATATCATTTTACGTAGTTTCTTCAAAAATATAATGGTGTTTGTATCTTCTACTTAAAATTCATATTTTCGTTATTTAGCTCTTCATGAATGCGGTAAACTTGGAGTTTATCTTGCTCTGTAATATCGGAGACGCTGTAGCTCTCCAAGAAGTCCATCCTTCTTTTGGGAATCATTCATAAGTCGCAAAATCTACTTTTAGTTCTCGGCAGTCTTTAGGGTTTTTCGGTTTCGAAAGCCAATTAGAGAATAACTTTCTGCGCAAAACTTTAAATTTTGTGTTTGTTTATTTCTATTATGTCATAGACTGTTTGTTTGCCCACTCCGTATTTTTGTGATATAATTTTAATACTCACATTGCTTTTTTTAAATGTCCATTTACTATCTTAGCTTTGCCTTCAATAGATAAAACTACTCTTTGTCGTCTTCTTGAAGCCGCTGTAGAAAAAAACAATTGCGATTCGGACTTATCAAACGTCTAGCATGCTTTTGACTCATCTTATTTAAAAAAGGTAGTTCCTCTCTTTCGTTTTACGTATTTACATTGAGTTTTATTGTTCAAAAACAATCAAAAAATTCTTGAAATTCCGGATAATAGATGCAAAAAAATGTATTTTAATTCTTGGATTGCTTGCTGCAAGCAGAACTTTTTTCAAGCTGCAGACTTTTCACTCAAAAATGTTTGCTGGGTTTTTATTCAAAAATAGCCATACACATATTGTATGTACACACACACACACACACACACACACAAGTATTTTGTATAATGTGTTAATTTTATTGTAACATATTAGTATTATTTCAACAATATTGATTTATTAAAAATAAAACTGTGTACACTTTGAAATTTATAACGAAATTTGTTTATTAAATAATTGATTGTAATTGAAATTACTTGCATATTTACATAATAACTACAAACGTGACGAAGTTAGTTTTATAAGAAAAGTTATGAAACAAATAAGCACTTTAGGTATTAAAAATTAAAATAAAAGTAAATAAATATTTTTAGGTAGTCAATATTGAATTTAAAATTCAGTTTGTGATCGATCATGTTGTATTTGTACAGAACGAAACTTAAAATAATATTTAACCACTTTTAAGAATATATTGTAAATGAATTGCTTGACTTTGTTAAGCGGCTATTAACTGATCATACTTGGTATGACGTACTTGGTCAGGGTTGCCATAAACAGACAGATTAAATGTGATAGATTGCCAAAAACAAAGTGCTAGAATGTTCTACGGTTCAAAAAAAGTGCTAGTTTTTATAACATTGCTTTTTAGTGATATAGTTTAAAAAAATTTTACATTTTAGACATCTGCACATTTAAAAAAAAATTTATCATTTGTATAGGGTACTGATATTAAATTTCTTTAATTTTATTTGATATTTTAGTTATGTAAATATATTTACAAACAAATTTAATTTTATTTACAATAAAAACTTTTAATGGTATATACATATATGAGATAAAATTTTTTAAGTCAAAAAGCTTTAATATATTTTAATTCAAGTTAAGAGTATTCAAAATATCAATCATATTATTTGCATTTCCCTCACAGGCTAACTCATTTTTGTGTATTTCAGATGAACCGATTTTTTTACTATATCCCCCTGATAAATCTAAGGCAGGGACAAACCTTTTATGACCAATATTTATTTATAAAAATATTCAAAGAATTATTGTTCAATGCTTTTTAAAATACAAATTTCTTACTTGACAATTAAAAATTAGGAATCTTTTGTTGGTCTTCTTATAACTATTATAAAAGATTTTTATTATTTATTTGCGTCTTTCATAAAAAGAAAGACCTTTATTCATGTCTTCTCGCGACCTTCATTTTCACATTTTTCGGGACCAAAATTTTTCCAGCTATTTCTTCTTTGACGTATTGAATATTTAAAAAATAACAGCAGCTATTTTGGGTCCCTGGTCTAAAGTATAGCAGCATACGTTGTCTGATTTCACACCCTCTCTTATTCGTATAACCGTAAATAACAAATCTTTGTTTTATTTTTCGTACATAGCAAAGATGTTAAAAACCTAGGACAAAGTTGTAGAAATTCTGCGATCTAAAAAAGTGCTAAAAATGCTAAATAATTATAAAAATATGCTAAACTAGCATTAAGCATGTTTTAATAATCTCTTAGTGCTAACTCAGAAAAAATAATGCTAAGTCTAGCAGTAAAAGTGCTAAAATGGCAAGCCTGTAATTGGTATGTTGAGAGAGAGAGAGAGAGTAGTTTGCTATCAGACTATCATACCAAGTATGTTGTACATCATTATAAAACAATGATTAAAAAGGGTAGTTGAAGAGTTATTGGCGAAGGACAACGTAAAGAAAAGAAAAACACGAGTTTGGACAACAGAATGGTTTGTTGAGACAAAAACGATCACTTTACTGCTGCAATTGTTGCTTCCGGCAACAAAAAGGTTTTTTTAAATGTCTATTAAGGTGTATATCAATTTTTATATCCCTTTTCTAATTCTGGTATTAATCGAGAAGAACTAAGAGTATACTTTTTTTCTTATTTTTAATTCGTTAAACAATTAATTAGTAGTTTCAGCACCAAAGCTGGCATTAAAGAAGCAAATTTAATTTTTTTTCTTATCAATAACTTTATCCCAAAACTGCACCTTCATAACAGAGAAAAGTGTCTGGAAGCATATCATTAGAAAAAAAAAACATTTGTAAAATCTGTTTATACAAACAGAAACGTACAGACAAACGTGCAGAAGTTCAAACATGTAGATGGACAGACAGACAGACAGACATCGAATTCAAAATGAATAAATGGTACCAATCTGAAAAGAAATTTTCAAGAGTGTCGATAACGTCTATGTACCATCTTTTTTCTCGCCATAACATAATCATTTACTGAGTACTTAAAGAAATGCGTTTGAAATGTTGCTAATGAGAGATAGAAAACGCGCAAACAATAAAAAACCAGACACTTTTACCCTTAGAGCAATGCATTGTTATTATTTCTATTTATTATATATTTTTAATCGCGAAGTATACGTTAAGGGTTCTTATTTTTTGTTTTCGTTCTTCGTTATCAGTGTTGCCGGTAGAATGCAACTGGTAAAATGCTCAATAGGTAAAATATATGCTAATATGCTCTACAGGTTGAAATTAAAGTTTCTTCGTTGTTTACAACATGAACTATGATGTATGCATCTCTATGCTAAGGAATCTACTTCTAACCGGATGTCCACAAGACACCTCTTGTCTTTTGTGTTCTAAAATCTCTGGTTCTAAATATTTCTTCTTTATATAAATTCCTCATAAGTGATGGTCAAATTTTATGTCAATCTGACTTTTATGTTGGATATTTGAACTTTTCCAGCTTTGACAAATTATATTCATCCTTGTTGGAATTTGCCAAATTTTTCACATACACTTATTAAATTTTGTTTTATATTTTTCTAAGCCCTCAGTTCTACCTTTCTCTCTCTTCCTCTTGACTTCCTTGAAATATTATTTTCATATGATAAGACTCTATAAATTGTTTGCTTTCTAGAAAAACAATAAATTTTATTTAAAAAAAAATCCATATTTCTCCTTCTATTTTTGCTATGTTAAATTTTGGGCAAAATTACACCCAAAAGTTCACATGAATGTATAGTAAGTGTATGTGTGCGTTTGTTTGCAAATATAATGTACATATACATTTTTTGAACAAATATTTTGTGGGCGGTTAAATGGTTGGTTTGTGGCTATTATTCAAAGCAAATAAATTTTGTTTTTATTATTTTTCTTTTTAATTTATTCTCTCAATAATAAAAAAGTATATATGTACATACAATGTATGAAATTTAATTATTTGTTTTGAAAATTAAAATATTAAAATGAAAATAAAAATTTGCATATCTTAAGGCTTATAAAAATGTTGTGGCGTTTACGTATTAGAGATATGCAAAACGAGAAGCCTATTTTTATTGGTGTTAAATTAAGTTATTAGGCAATTGAAAATTTATAATATATTTAATACTTTTGGCAAAAAATTTTGTAAATGTGAAAAAATATTTGTGCTAATATAATTGATTTAAGAAATAGGATTAAAAACTTAAATATTAATAGAAAGGAAATTTTATTGGGGTAGAAAATAGAAAACCCATTGGTGGAACAAAAATATGCGAGTTTAATACGATTTTGGAAAAACAAATATAGCTGGTGATAAAAATATTTTCTTTGCTAAGTCTGTGCTTCTAGAAAAAAATTGTTTCCTTTTGAGTTCAGGGAATTATATTATATTTACAATTTTTTTTATTACAAATATCAAAAAGATCCATAAACATAAATTTATTAGTAACAAATTAAAAATTATCTACAATATAAAGTATGTAGTACTAAGGATATATCTACTATACAAAGAAAATCTTTACATTAAATTGCGAAATTTATGAGTTTTAGACACCCCTATAAATAAGCTGAGAGTATAAAACAAATATATAACTTGTTTTAAAACTACTATGCAATACAAATTGCCTTAAAAGTATGCTTTACTTTATAACTTATACTGTTAAGTGTTGGAAAATGTTTGAACTATTCACAATAAATTTCAATAAAATAATAAGCAAGATTATAGAAAGTTACTAAAGCAAGAAATGTTTTTCTTATATATTTTCTATGGCAAATATCTTTTGAAAATCAATAAATAAAGTTAAGTTAAACAAATTAAATAATAAAAAAAAACTAAAGAAAGTCGTATGTTTCTATTAATATTTTTGTAACTAATTAAAATTTGTAAATTATGTAAAAAACAAGACTAATAGTAAAAAATTGTAATTGAATTTTTAAAGAAACTTTTTTTAGTACATATTTACATTTTTTTATTTACAAAAACTCAAGCCTGACAATAATCATTTTTCTGACGCTGGTGATTTAAAGTTAGAGACGACGAAAAATTTCTTAGGAATCAAACAAATTTTAATTGAAAACATTTTTCTATTAAATTGCTTGCATTAAAAAGAATGAGAAGAGCATATTTTAGGAGTGACCAAACACCAGTTCAAAAATTTTTTAAATTGGTTTGTATTTTTAATAAAAAGTATAAATTGAAAAGCAATAGATGAAACTTGTTCGTTGAAATACTTTTATGAAAAAAAACAAATTCATGAAAAGGTCTGAAATTTCTTTATTCACATAAATATCAATTTCGTCAAGAGTTTCTGGTTATCAGGCCCTTCATTTTTAAAAATTAAATAGTAACTAATTTCCTTAGATATTCTTAGAAATATTAACATCATTAACGATTAATTAATTCTATAGTTTATTCTCCCCAGAAGTATGCTTTAATCTCTCATATTATTTGCTATCAAAAAACTCACTACAAGTTTATAATTAAATTTCCTTACTTCAGCCTTAGACCACAAATAACTTAATGTGAAAAATCCTTGGAATTTATCTATTTTCTATATTCTCTCTTCTACTGTAGATAAACATTTAGAGCCTTATTTTTTAAAGCGCAACGTTTAGCGTTGATAAATTTTACATGGAAAAAATACAAAAAATAAATACGCTAAAAATTTGCCAACGAGCTTAACAACTTTAATAAAATAATTTTACTTAATAAAATAATTTTACTTAATAAAATAATTTTACTTAATAAAATAATTTTATTAAGAAACTTTAATATTGAGATCTGAGGCTGGATAAGAGCGAAGAGTTGCTATGCATAACTAAATCTTTTACCAACAATTAATAAAATTTTTAGGCGTAAGTGTAACAAAAAATATGACAGCACCAAATTAATGTAAGCGAAACTTTGTGCAAAACTTGTCTTATGAGGGAAATTAATATTTTGTGGGACAACCACAAAATACTGGCTGCACGATTTTCGCTTTGGTGACAGATTGTGCACGTCAAACAAACTAAAAACAGTAATAAAAAATTTTGAAAAATTTTGATTTTGTCGCTTATAATAATTTGCATGAAATGGCATATAAAAAGGTGAAAATTTTTAAGAAAATATATTGATTCAAAGAAGAAATTCTAAAAAAATTATATATAGTATTAGAAGCTGTCAAATCAAATAGAAGCATATTTTTAGGATGGCAAAACAAAAACTTAATTTTATTAATAGTAAATAGATTTCAACAAATTTAGTACTAATGCAATTAAGTAGTAAAATAAATGTACATTTTCGGAGATAAGAATAATTTTTATTTTAATTATTTAATTATAATTTTTTTTACAAAGTAAATGTAATGCATAGTTTTCAGAATTTGTTTTAAGATAAAATTAAATTTATTAGTTTAGTATATTTTTATTCGAGCTTATTATGTTTTTTTTAATTAAAGTTCTATATAAAAATGCTTGAAGAATTAAATGAAAATTTCATAAAATTTTTAAAACTTTTGTTTTTTTAAATGAATTTTCATTAAAAACTTTATTAATTATATATATTATGGTAAATTTGATCGAGTATTAAAACACGGTAAATAAAGTTTAGTGAAAAGTGAAAATCAATTTAAAATCTGCCATGATATTAAATAATTATGTTGAGGTGTGGTTACTGCAGAAAACATAAATTTATGCGTATGGATAGATGTTAATACACAAATCATCTATGCAAATAGACAAAAATAAATGCACACACATGCACACAGTTGTGAATATACAATCGCAATCAAATGTAATTTCCAATTACTGCACGCACAGACAATTTATTTCCTTGACGTTAAACAACCATCTTGGCAATTTAAGCACATACTACATATACTACCACCATTGTCAAAAGGAATCCTTATACTAACTGATACTAACGCACACACACACTCATACATACTTGTACAACTATACATACATTCCTGTATACGTATGATTCCCAGGTGTATAGCAAATCAAAAAATCATGCCAACAGGAACAGAAATATAAATTTATACGCAAAAATACTACAGAAAGAAAATACATACTAAATTGAAGGGCAAAAGTAAAACGACCGAACGAACGAATGAACTTGTATACAGCAAACAAAAAAATTATTCAAGGAAGTTTTTGTTATAAAACAAACAAACACTAGTACTCACACACACATATACACATACACATACACCCAAGCAATCACAATCAGTTAAATGCTTTGTTGTTGTCCCTAAGGAAAATAGTAGAAAAAGAAATACAAAATTTAGTACTTGCTTTTGTGTTTGGTGTAGTTGTTGTACGAGTAGTTGATACTACAACATGACAATGATTGTTTGGCTCTGCTGCTCCTTCTCTGGAAGAGAAGGGATTTTTTTTTTTTAAATTTCTTCTTGATTTCTCCAAATTGGGTTTTATTATTGTTGAGTGAACGTATAATCTAAAGAGTACATCAGTGGGTACAATTTACCACTAACTCTCCTACTCAAGTATTTTTTGCTTTTTATTTTACTGATTTCAACTTAGCCACGATTCAAAAACTTGAAATTTTGATGTTTTTTCCAATTTCGTGCTCAATATCGATTTCTATTGGCATTTGTATGCCATCTCTATTTCTGGCTCTTTTACACATTTTTAACCACGTTCTGTGCCCTCTATCACTCCCCCTTTTTCTCCCCGGCGTTAAGACAAGTGGTAATAAGTTAACCAAGAGTTTACTTTCATGTTTTTTTTTGCTCTCGATTTCGTATCTTATTCCATTTACCATATCGCTGATAACAATGTCATTGTTTGCCAGAGATGATATTGATTTCGCTGGTTGTGATGTTGCTGACGAACAAATAATCAAAAAATGAATGCGAGGAAAATTTTCATCAATTATTAAGTGAATGCAGGTTTTTACAGCCAGAGAAGAGGTAATCATTGCTTCAAAGACTTATGGTAATTTATTATAAATATAAAGGGTTAATTTGCTTTATAGAAATACTTCAAGATATTAAATAAGTTGTTGAGTTATTTTATGCTTCATGCGTAGAAGGATAATTAAAATAAGAACTTCAAATTGGTTTATTGGTTTTATTATAAATATAAATACCCTGAGGAATAAAAAAAATTATAAATATTTATTTTATGGGGCTTGTAGTTCGAGTACAATCCAGACGCCGAGTGGTAGAGAATACAAAATTCTTTCATATAACTATAAATGCTCGATGAAAGAAAAGATGAACTTATGTAAATGCTTGTAAATCGCATATTCTTTATTCATATTTAAATATTAATTATGTAGGAATAATTTCCGCCCATATGGATGACTTGGATGCTAAAGAGAAGTGTTGCGACATTCATAAAGAAATAATAAAAAAATTAATTCTTTGCTTTAATGTTCATTTAATTTATCAATATAGCTCGATTGAAAGTATTCATAAAAACTATTTTACAAAATATATTAAATTATTCGAGATGTCCTCTCAATAAATTTGCAAAAATTTAAAAATAAATAATTTTGTCAAGTTGTTTTTTTCTAAAATTATGCTTTATTTTTGGATTAAATTTTTTATTTTATTAGAAATGAAAGGAAACGTACAACTATCATTAACCTTTTATTTTTCTTTAGTAATTTCCAGGGCAGATGGTAAGGGTTGGCTTAAGGTTGAGCAGACTGGGGCCTGGTAGCGGCAAAATAAAAATTAAAAAAATTGCCCTTGAGTGCAGCGGCAGCTATTGGGTTCTATATTTTAAGCTACGAAACATACAATCTCAAAAATTAGTATTGAAATCGACTGACAGTTTCGATGATATGCATTTAAGAGCACAAAGACGATCATGGCGATTCTTTTATAGAAGAAAAACCTAATTTAGTCGTACTTATCAATCAAATATGTCACAATCAAATTAATCACACTTTGAATGCATTACCTTTTAAAAAGTTAAAATTTTGTTTGTTTTGTTTTGTTTAACGTCCAATTGCAATTCCGTTTAAATCAGAAGTAAAAATATGTTTCGTTTTTCCAGAAAAGAAAACGCCATTAATTTGGGAAGGCGATAAATGCTTCAGTTTGGGACATTTTTCTATATCGATAGTTTCTGATAAATAAACTTATCATTTGTCATGAAAGCCAACTTCTCTTATGTAATGGTTCTAGTTAAGTACTGCCAATTTCGGTCATAATTGCTGTACATTGTTCGGTTTTCGGTAGAATTGTATTACATTCTACGAATATTTACATACTTTGAAGTACCACTTTAAATTATTTTTCTTACGTAACCCAAAGTTTAATCTTTATCTGTGGAGATAAAAGCTAATATTTATTGTCTGCTTCTGATTTTTGGTGCAAATCAATGTAATAGAAAAAAGTTCTTGATTTACTAACGCTTTTCGTAGTATTACTGCCTGTTTTTGGAAAATGAAAACAAAATTCTGAGTGAGAATTTATATTGAAAAGAAAAATAAATTTTTGTATTTTGTTGTGAATAAAAGGCGAACATTTTGTTTACGTCAAAAATTTCCCATTAACACAAATTTTGAAAAAATGAACAAAATTAATACAAAATTCACCGATCGTAATTTGAAGGAAAGAAAGAAATAAATACCATGTACAATTTAATTGGCGATATGGGTGAATATGAAATCTTATTTCTACGATATTGCGCCTAAAAGTATGCTACTAGCCTGGCAAGTCTGTTTATATGTAGTGCTAAAAACTTTATAATTTGACTAAGCCTAAAAGTATGCCCAATATTTTTCATTGACATGCTCAATAAATTGATTTCTAAGAAATTTTATTAAAAAATTTTAGATATTTTTTATTAAGATTAATATTTATACGTAATTCTTTATTGTGTTTTTTTTTAATATTAAATTTAATTTTATAAGATAATCTTTAAAAATATTATGCCCTAAAAGTATGCTTTGTAATTTCAAAATTTTTTAAAAAATAGTAAAAGCTATAAGTTTTATTTCAATTTTAAGTTTGATAATCTTTCTGAATAAAGCCGTTAAAATACATATTGTTCTATTAACTTCATTTACTTATTTAAATACTTTAAAAATACATATTTTAATATTTGAAACTTTTGAAGCATATTTTGCAGATTAATTTAAATTTAGCAGAAAACTATTTAAACAAAATTACAGGTTTCAAGTTTCAAGCACAAAAGTAAAGTTAATATTCAAATTAATTTTATTTTTAAAAGTAAATCTAACTGGGTACAGAGACCCAAGCGTATTATAGCTATTCAAGGCCATTTGTGAACGTAACGAACTAATGCTTAATAAAACAGTGCAACGGTTTTTATAGAAGGATATTTTTCTAAACAAATCCATTTAAAAAATATATCTAGATAAGCGGAACATTTTGTTATTGTCAATGAATCTGCATGAAATCTATTTATCAATAAATAAAAACACGAGTTCACAAAAATCTTCAGCAGTCTTGCTTTAAAAACCTTTAAAAATACATCAAAACATAAATCACCCTGCCATGACAGTCATAAAAAGAACACATTATTTTTTATAAAGAAATAAGACAGCAACTTGTCAATGCCTAAAAGTAGGCAACATTAGACAAAACGTCTGTATATGTGCACTAATGGAGTATAGAGAGCTTCAGCAAACAAGAGAAATAGTAAAATATGGTGAAGGAATATATTAAAAAAGAAGAAGCAAAAGAAAAAGAAGACTTGTGTTATGGTTACTGAGATTGTTGTTGGTTGGTTGGCACGTTTCATTGAAGAGCAAGCAGGAAAACGTGTCTTGGTATTCTGGATAAATAGACAGACACATAGTACTGATGTATTGGTTATTGTTGTTGTTACTGCTGCTGTTAAAGCTGTTACAAAATATTGTTTTGCTTTAGCTTCATGTTATGCTATACACACAAACATATGTAGCATGTGCATAAGTGTTTGAAGCGAAGGAAAAAGTTTATCTTAAGATACGCTGCATTAGGCACAACACATGAGGAATAAAAATAAACTATTTTGGCGTAACGAAGAGAATTTCATGAAAATCCATATAATAAGTATGGATGACACACATATCTAAAGCATATTTTTAAAAATATATTTTGAAAATTTAATACAGCATGATTCCAGGAGCAACGTGCAGATGTATTAGCATACAATTTTTTGTCTTATAAATATAGGTAAATATTTAAACAACAAGTTCATTTGTATATAAATCATAGACAACACAAAATTTATTACCAAAATTTAAGACATTTATTTTTTGTGAAATATCTGAAATTTTAATTGAACATAAAACTTGTATTCATGTGCTATGTTTTGTTAATGATTGTATTAAATATTTTGACACATGTCATTGAGTTTATTTTCAGATATATTACCAAACTTAAAGTGTTTATTTTTAGGGTGTTTATATAATATAAATTGCTTAAGGGATTTCAAAATTTTCTGCTCTATCCTCTTTTCGAGTTTTATCAAATGACAAATGTTTATAAATTCAAAACCGGCTTTGAAATGTTCAACATAAAGAAATGGTTTAATAAATTACTGTTTGTTCTTTTTATAAATATGTATATATATTTTTTTAATTTATTTATTTTTTATCTAAGAGATTTTCTTTTTGTTTGCCATAAATTCATATGCTATTGACATATTATAAATTATTGTTACTGTACATATAACGTTTTACCCCTGCATAAAGCATACTTTTAGGCCTTTGTCTAATAGAAAATTTATAGTTTGAATAAAATATATATATGTATATATATTTTTTTTTAATGAAAATATATTGTATTTTATGTTGTTCTTTGCATATTTCCTATAACAGGAAAATTAGGTCAATAGTTTATTGTTTTGTGTCTCTAGAACATGTGTAAATAATACATAATGCAATTTTTTACTCCAGCTTTTATGGAAAGAACACTATTATAGAGTTGTATCTATAAAAAATAGTTTTATTTTAGGTTCAATATTTTGCTAATGACGACTGAAAAGAAAAATAGAACTAAATACACTATAATTCCATAAGAAGAGAAAAATATATGAACCGTTCCTTTTGAAAGTGAGGCAAGTCCCTTCATCAAAAAAAAAAATTTTATCGTGTCAGTCATTAAAATTCTTAAATATATAAATTATCTTTTATTTTTGAAATATCTCTTAAAAAAAATTATAAAATGGGTTCATATATTTAATATATTTTACCTAAATATAAGAAGTCCATAATTTAGTTGGCTTAATTTTTTTGATGCCCTGACTTAACTCACTTTCAAAATAAACGGCTCATATATAAAAAGTATTTGCTATATAGTGTCGGAAAAAATAATAGGAACACATTCATAAATAAAATGAAATATGTATTTTAAATAAAATATATCCAATTTGTCTATATCAAAAATAAAAAAAATAAAATTAAAAAATTATAGTGCTGCTGTACTCGAAAAATTAATGAAATAAAAAAATAAAAGCAAAACTAACTTATGAAATATAAATCCAAATATTACTTTAATATTTGGTAAAAGCTCCATTTACTTTATTTACTTGCTTGCATTGTCGCTTCATGTAGATCTCAAGATTTGCGCAGGTATTTGGGGAAATGGAGTAGTAAGCTTCCTGAGTTTTATGGAGCATATCTGCTTATTTATAGTAGATTTATACGTTCCATAACTCCCCAGAGGTATTCTATGGAATTCAAATGCGGTGATTGCCATGACCACTCAATAATTTTGCTTATACCACGATTTACATTTCCTGCATAAGTGACGAAATAATAGCACTGGTCACTGAACAGTACCGGCAGCTAGTGATACTAGGGTACACTATTAATGTACATAATATCATGGCGCCTCCTTCTTCCGTATTGTAGCGAAATCGCCGGTGAAATAAAATTATTAATAAAAATTGCTACACAGCGCAAACAAATTTAAAGTACTTTAATGGCATTTCTTCTTAAGCAAATGTAAGCATTTTGTTCCACAGTATATCCAAATAATCTAAAGAGGAAACGTGGTGATGTTTTATGCTTTCTGCCTCTGGTTTAGATTTTTTTTGTTTAAGTGAATCGCATTCACTTTGTTCCTGGAGCAATCCATTATTTAGCCAATTTGTATAATTGATGGCCTCTTCGGATTTTAGTTTTTGAATCAAATTTTTGTTCTGTGGTGGTAGTGTAAACTCCACAACCCCTTTTTTCTGATATCGAAAATGAATTTAACTCAAAACATATCAAATTCTATTTAAGTTACTCAATGCTCATTAACTTTTGTCACTTTTTGTATTTTTTATAACAATTTTTATAATGTTTATTTAATTCAAATAATTTTTATATAAGTTTCCATCTTTTTTTAGAGTAAAAGAGCAAAAGATTAAACCGATAATGATATAATCCAATGTTTGAAAGTTCTTGACATTGAGTTTCAGTAATAATAGTTTGACATAAAAAACTGTATGACATGCCATTAGGAAAGCCGATATCGTCGCTATTATTTTTTCCGATACTGTAGATGCAAATCAGTCATTTGACCCTATTTTAGGAGTAATAAACTAATAAGTTGCATTAAAAGCAAAGTTGAGATATTTTTTTACATTAAAAACAAATAAGAAATCAATATAGAACCTGAAATATGTTGAAAAGACTTTATTTTTTTTTTGGTTTAAAGATTTTTAATATTTCTTTAAAAAAAATTTTGGTAAATGAGTTAAAAAACGTCAAACAATCACGAAAAAATGGCATTTTCGGCACCATCACCTCCGATTTCAATGAAATTCAACACAAATGTATATTTCAATAAATTAATTTGACCCCAGATTATTTCGGCTTCCGAGATATGACGTCATAAAAGATGTGAAAAATTTCAAAAAATAACAAAAGTCTCCTTACAAAAGGGCATAGAACTTTTGAACTATGCAAGATAATTTAGTTTTTTTTAGTATTTTTTTAAGGGTGAAAGTGCACTCTTGTATATTGTGTTTTTTAAGAAAAGGTCAAAGGTCATTTTTTGAAGTCTTGAGTTCAAAGGTCCATATATGAAAAAGAATTTTTTTTAAATTCTTAAAAAAATATAAGTCAAGTATTAGACGCTCTTCTAAAGTACAATAACATACAACAGTTGTGGTGAGTTTCATTGAAATCAGAGGTGTTGTATCCAAAAGGCATGATTGTTTGACATGTTTTCACTAAAATTTTCTTTCTAAACATTCATATTTAAACGTAAACAATTTTAAGCTTTGTTTATATTAGGAATTATGTCAAAATTTCATAATATGCAAAATATTACACTCAATAAAATCCAACTCATTATCGAAAATAACCCTAAAAGTGAGCTGCATTTTTTAGAAAGTAGTTAAATAAAAGAATTTTCCAAAGAATTGTTACTCAACCTAGTTTTTGAATTTATTTTTGAAATAACTAAAGTGTTCAACTCGTTCTTTTAAGTGGCAATAGTTTTTATTTAAATTATATTGTTTCATAGCTAGAAATATTTCAGTTCAATATATTTCTTTGATTATTACTTTTCACTTTAAAATGTTATGAAATTTTCTTTAACAATTTTTGTTAACAAATTATAATTAATTTTTTTAATTAAAAAAATATATGTTTTTCCCAAAAGTATGCAACATTTCCTGTTATTGGCTGCAAGAATCTTAAAAATAATCTTTACGAAAGTTGAAATAATTATAAAAGTCTCTCGTCGTTTCAATAAAACTTTTAACAGTTTCTTCCTTAAAAATATCTAGTTTGTAAGCTAAAAAAATATATACATTACATTATTTACCTGACTTTTTTCGTCTTTAACAAAATATTTGTCATATAAAATTGGAAAGAATCTTTAGCTAAAGAATAATTAGCATTTTTAAAATTACTGCAAGCATTTATATTTAATTTTATTTATTTATTAAGAAATAAAATTGGTTTTCTAAAAATATGCAACATTACTATCACTGAGCTTATGATAAGTTTTATAAGCTTCCAAACTTTAGTTGCCGTGTTCAACTTGCTTCATTTACAATTACAAAAGAGTTTTAAAAAACGTAAGAACAACTGCATTTTTTCCAAGCCCCGATAAATAGTTTTAAGTGATTTTTATTTGTTGATGTTTTAATTCAATTGATTTGGAATATTCCTGATAGTAGACACATTTTTTTCCTCTATTTGTCTATTTTAATATAGTTAGATATAACAGCTTTTTTTTGATCCGAACTAAAATTTCGGTTCTGTTTCTCAATGCTTTCAAAACAAAAATATAAATCTTAAGTTATTCCACAACGTGGAATACGTTTTATAGTTACGAAAATGCAACAATTTGTTTTGATCGTAATAATTATATGTTTTCCGATTTTGTGCGTGAACTTTAAACCTGCTTAAATCCTTGAGAACCCCTTTTCAGAAATTGATCACACAAAAATTAAATTAATGAACTTGGGCCATACTAAGAACTTTTGGACTTAAAATTTTTGAATTTAATTAGATTTATTTTCTATTAAATCTATGTAAAATATAATTGTTTTTAAAATATGCCTGTAAAACTTGGAACGCTAACTCACGAGACATTAGGTAACACTTTTCAAGTTTTCGTAAATAAATGTCTTCAAAGAGTTTTTTGAATCTTCTGGCCACAAACCATTTCAAACAACAATCTGTGGGCTGAAGCACGTCAAATACCATTGTGTGTAGAAATACAGAGAAAAAAGTGGAACTGTATTGGACACACGCTAAGTAAGCCACCGTCCGCTCTTGCCAGAAATGCTAATGAATGGAAGGAGCTCTCAGGAGAGTCGCAGAAGAGGCCGACCAGCACATAAGTACATACGTGGCGAAGGCAAATTGATAGCAAGGCTAGAAAAATGTATAAAAGCTGGAGTGAAGTAAAAACTATTGCGATGAACATACCTGAATGAAAGAAGTTTTCTGAGGACGCGTGGTCCTCGAAGGGAATATATAATATAATATATCCTATTTAATTGCAAAAAATCGCTGAATAATTTTCCCAAAAGTAGACAATAAATTTTTACTGCTAAAATTGTGGTGCTTAATATTATTTTCTTATTTTAAGTTCAGAACAAATTGCTTTTTCACGCTCGAAATTATGTAAATATATTGTATAAATACTCTATGATATATGCTTTAAAGATATATTTTCTAATTACAACACCACAATTCAAAGCTTTAATTTCTTTGATCTCCTAAAACTACCTACAACATTTTTCAATTTCTTTGATTATTCTTTAATATTTTCTCAATTTTTGTTTACCATTTTGTGTTTGCTTCCTTAAACAAATATCACTTTTTAACATAAAATATTAATTCTGAAAATGTTTACATACATCTTAAAGAATAATGTTTTCTTCTGTTAAATTTACAAAACATCAAATTCATTTCAATTAGTTAAATGGTTTTGGGAATACTCACTTCCAAGTATGAAAGAAGGGTTGAAATAACTCTTCAAGAAAGTTTACTAATGCATTTGCATCTTTAAGTAAAAAATAATGTGCACAAATGTGAATATGCACATAAAGCAAACATACATACACTCATACACACAAACACACACACACATATATGTAGCATACTTTCAAGGCAAATGTAAACAGTTAGGGAAAACATTTTAATAACTTAATAGGAAATTATGATAGATTCTTAGAAAGAGAAGAACTAAATAATAATTTTCACTATTAAAATAAATTGCAAAATTTGGTTAAAATAATGGGTACGCAGTTAGTTTGTTTGGAAACTTTTTCTGTGGAAAATTTCGGTATTAATTATCAAGTTTAAAATTTAAAGAAAAATACATTTTTAAGCATTAAACAAAAAAAACACACGAACAATAGTGACTGGAATAGAAAGTATGTATGGAAACAACTTGCCCAACTGAGTGGTTTTCATGCAAGTTGTTCACTCAATTCGATTGCTTGGATTCTATGAACAGCACATACGTGTTGTATTTTGAGAATGAGTTATTATTAAGTTTTATAAAATACAGAGAATTTGCGAAAACGTAAACGACTCGGGAACGTGAATACTTTAATTTTTAATTTTTTGAATCCCAGCACATTAGAATACATATTTTATGTTTTCGTTAGAGTGTCTTCCACAAATACATGCATACGTATTTGTGTATCTCTTTTGATTTAGTTGTTACATGACATTTGAGAACTTAAGTTTTGAAACGCTTAAGTTAAGAATTACTACATACGTATTATTTTGCTAAAATACAAATATAAAATGTGAAAGTGTATAAAAAATGTCTTCTAAAAAGTCTAAAATTTTGAGTCTGAAAGACAAAGCAGATATTGTTGACCTTTTGTAAAAGGCTTGTAGTGTAACTGGCTCAGAAAAGCAATACCAAGT
Source organism: Gymnocheta viridis (assembly GCA_956483585.1). Classification (NCBI taxonomy): domain Eukaryota; kingdom Metazoa; phylum Arthropoda; class Insecta; order Diptera; family Tachinidae; genus Gymnocheta; species Gymnocheta viridis. The sequence continues at coordinate 73,490,312 of OY101444.1, read as the reverse complement.
AGCAGGACCCAACATTTGCTCAATTAAAAAGAAGAACAAGGCAATAAAAAATTTGTTAACAATACATTTCGTGGTCCAGGAAATCGACAGACTATACGCATCTGAGCTTCCGATAATTTAGAAAAATCTCAATAAAATGAGAATGCGGATTAAAAAAATACCAGTTAGTGTACTGACGCTTAAAGTGAAAGGCAACTAAATTCACGAACAAATTAAAGAAAGCGATTGTGGATTTAATGCTGCAGAATTTTGGCTACAGAATTTTAAAAAATTGTGATCGTCTGCTTAAAATTAGTGGAGAAAAGCTTTCTGCCGTGGTGGATCCGTTCAAAATAAAGTTAAAAGCAAAAATGAATGAATAAAACATTTTCATTTTTTTAATCTAATTTTAAATATTTGGTAGTAGCTAATATTTAAAGACGTGAACAGGCTTGATAAAAATTAATTCACGAATTCACTGTAGTATAAATATTTCAGTTAACGTATGATACAAAATTATTACAAAGAAAATCATTAAGTTTTCTTTGAATTTTGTATAAGCTACATATTTCTTGTTACTTTTGTTCTAATAATGAAGAATAACCAATATATGTACATATGTATGTATGTGTTTCTCTTTCTTAATAATGCTCATAATTATGTATGGAGGTTATTGTGTTCAAATAACAAACAACTAAATTCCGAGAAAACCGAAAACAAAGACATAACATACAATTTTAAATCCACATGAGTTCTACTTTTCTTGTGTGAAAATATGGAATTGTAAATTATTAACAAATATGACAGAATAAAAATACTGTGCGAAAAAATATAAGAAAAAAGAAAAGAAATTCTAGAGCCTAAAAGTACGCTTTAAAATAGTTGGATAGTTAGTTAGTTAGTTCGATTTATTGAGACTTAAATTTTTTCATATTACAGGATTTGCCAACATACATTTTTAGAGAGGACTTAAAAATATAGAGTATTATTTTAATTACATTATTATATTTTGAAATATGCAACTTGCTTATCGAAATTAAGATGAAATATTAAGATAAAAATTAATTAAATTGTTGCTAGAAACAGTGCTTTCTCCCGACATTTAGATAAATAGTTGGATAGAAAAACTTTAACATATACAGGCCTGTTCCGTAAATCATGTGATTTCATATCGTGCGATTTCAAAGTATTGTCAAATTGTATTTTTAAAGTTGAGTTCGAATGCATTAAAATCAAAGAAAATTTAAAGATATCACGAGTAGTTTTTACAAGAAATATTTGTAAATAAAGCTTAACTTTGTTAAAATTATAAATTTTTAACGTTATTTTTAAATATTAATGGTATAATTGATTTTACAAAGAATCACTACCTGAAATAAGATTTAATTAATGTTTCTAAGTAATTAGTCAAACTTATACTTATTTTATATTGAAAGAATTTAGATGGCTCAAGTTCAAATTTGATTTTACCCACCTCTTTTTTATTTAAGACATTTTCAATAAATTCGCCCCCGAATACTGTACCCGTTCTGCTAGACTGCTGACTAATAAATTGTTCCAAATAGTACGCTCTTAATAAAAATAATGATTTTATCAAAAATTTCTTATATTAAAAAAGAAATGGCGAAAGCAAATTTGAACTTGAGCCAAACAATTCCTTTCAATATGAATTAAATAGATTTAATAATTTTTTTATGGTATCTCAAAATCAGTGTTGCTAATTTAGCCATTTGCTGGCTACATTTAACCATTTTTCATCTTGTTTAGCCAGAAAGCATTTTAATATGGCTACTAGCCATTTTTATAATCATTTTTGTCAATTTGCTGCGTCTTTTCATATTTAACACTTTAAAGCGATTTCCCTATAAAATTCTTAAAAACGTTGAGACAAAAATACAACAGATTCAAATGTCTTTGTTTAACCTACAACATCGCACATTTGGCCAATTGTATGGTTATTTAATATCAATAAGTTTGATTATTCAAAAAATTCTTCCAATTTAATTTCGAAAAATTTTTTATTGCAGGTCGATGCATTTACTCTTTCCTATGGCATTTGCCATTTTTTTCAATTATTTCCCCAAAAAATATATTTCGTAATCTAATTTGGAAAAAATATGGAATTTTTAAAGTCTAACTTTGTATTACGGAGGAGTTTCCTTTTTGTTCAGAGCGTAAATTCCATGGCATCTCAACTGTACAAGGAGGCTTTGAAATCCAAAAATTGCAACCTTGTCATTTTCGAAAATGTCAATAGCAGACTCTTTAGTGCTTTATGGTAAATATACCATGTGTTCAATCAAGCATTTCATCAAGGATTTTGATCATGTGAAAAAATGCAATCAAGATATAAAAATTAATTTTTCCATAAATTTAATACATCCTTCCAATTAAAACACGGGGCTGAAAACATTGTGAATTTTAATTAAAGCCAAATGTAAACTTTATCTCCATTTGAATTAAATGTATTCACTAATATCTATTGATTTCGAACGTCTTTTTCATGCATTCAACTTTTTATATGACAATATAAAAATCACATGATTATATTGTGCAGTCAAAATTTTATAGTATAGATAATATTGTATTAAATCTCAATTTTCTGAAACTTTATTTTATACAATTTTCTGCGTTTTTGGCACTATTTAGGTTACCTTTTTAACAAAATTTGGTGCCATTTTAAATTTAACCTGCTGATAACGAACAAATAAAATAAAAATAAACATCCTCAAACGAAGCTTGGAAATTTTTCACATAAAATTTAAATAAATAAGAATAATAGCAGTATCAGTGCATCACTAACTGCATTGATGTGACGGTAAACGTGTCGGTTTTTTATTGTTACAGATTTTTTTCTACTCCCGTCATGGACAATGAGCCATAAGAAATATAGTCTAGTGTAGGACAAGGCAGTGTTTTATCTGCTCTTTTATATAATTTGGGGCCTTCAAAGCAGATTGGAACATCTTGAATGGACATACATACATTGCGGAATCCATTGATAGATATGGCAAAACAAGCAATGAACTACAATCTGCAGAGCACTTAACGAATAGGAAGACCTTCACATACCTGGAAAATATAAATCGAAGCATCCCAACTTAATTTATGTTGGAATGAAATAAAGCTTCGTGCATCAGAAGGATTATACTGGAATAATCGTGTTTGCTCCTTGCAGGAGTTAAAAGGAACACAAAATAAATCAGCTAAGAAAACCCATAAAAACGAAAAAAAATATTTAAAAACTTAAAGCTCTTTCATAAATCGTTTCAAAAAATATAACACAAACTAAGCCTCACTTTCTTTCCTATACATATTTTGTTAAACTGTTTTAGTGAGTCTGAGCAGATATAAAATTTCCACAGCCAGTTTGTTTTAGCTTAAAAAAAAATATCTACATACAATATACGTATGTATGTACATATATAAAAACCCGTTTATGCTCTGTTAAAATACTTTACTGGATATAAAAAAAATCTACATAAAATTTTTGCATTATTTTTGCAATTTTTGTTCTTTATTGTTTTACATAAAGTCCTGAGGGTAGGAGATATTTTAGATGTTGGTCTAGAGGTATGGTCCATGCATTTGCTTGTGTGCATTCAGCGTTGTTTTCGTTGTATATGTATGTATGCTACCACCACATGTATGCAAATGTGGCAAAATGTGTGTTAATATTACAATTGGCTGTTTTGTTTCAAAAGCAAATATTTAGATAAAAGTTTGAAATATAGTTTAGCAACATGTTAAGAGAGCAAAAAAAACGAGGACGTCACTAATGGGAATAGAACAATTTAAACTTAAAAACATTTTGTATGTTTGCAAAATAATCAAAATTAAATTTTATAGAAATTAAGAGCATACTTTAAAGGGCGGCCAAAAAGGGTAGGAAAATTATGTATGGACATTTCCATACAAATATTTTATTTTTGTCACGCCCCACAGAAAAGCTGTCCAAAATTACTAAACGTGTTTTTTGATTGATTGAGTTTTTTAATAGTTTTAGGTGTAATTTGATATAAAAAAATCTAGTGGTAGATTTTTGGTATGCTCGTAATGTTTTTGAAACTACCATCTTTTTTCGTTGTGCTGTACGCCAATATCTTTTGAAACAATTTTTGAAATTGATCAAACACTGCTTCAGTGCTAATTTGTCGCCATCTCCTTGACAGTTTGAAATTCAGCGGCCGACTCAATCGATCGGATTCTAGAAATTAATATTAAACATTTACATAAATATATACGATAAAATACAAAAACAAAAAACATTCTAAAAATAGAACTTAAGACTCTGTCTCATTTCTATGAAAAAGCAAATTGGACAACACACACATGCACAGTTTGTTTATTTTTCAAGGCGAAGCTTATACATGCATGTGTAATAAGTGTACATGTGTTAGTAACATCTTTAAAAGCTTATAGCTCCCTAAAAACCGAACCGATTTAAATAAAATTAAGATTGTACACATATATGTAAAACCTCGTTTAAAAAATAAATTTTTCCAAAATCAGTTCTTTATTACGGTCGTAAAAGAGGTCTAAAAGAACGTGTTTGCCTATTAATTTTATAGATTCTTAATAGCACAGCGCGTCGTGAGACATGTTACTAAGCTTTGTTCTATTTTACCAAATATTTTATTCTACTATTCGCTATGGTTTTATTTTTTTTTTATATACATCGTCACGAAACGTGTGACTTTGCTATAAAGAATCTGTCTTGGATGGACCTAATTGTTTATTAAAGGAAAGCAAATCTCAACAAACGATAATATTCGATATCCTGAAGTTATTAAAATTTATTTATGCCACTTTAAAGTTTAAACATCTCATGAAGTTATATTAAAAATGTTCCCTAAAATTAATGTAGTTAATAAAACTGCAATTTAATAAAAAAAATCTTTAATACTTAAGTCTCATAATAAATATTTCCACAAGTAGCACTTATTTTAAAGCTTTACTCAATTTAGGCAAATAAAATAATATGCTTCCCAAAAGCTGTCAAAAGAAATAATTAGTTGATTTTGTCGTAGATGATCTAAAAGTAGCCTCTACGAAACTTTAAGCAAATATCAAACGTACTTAACAGCAATTTATACACAAAATTTTAAGTCATATTATAACTTTTGCTTTTTAGCTTCATATCTAATAAATAATTATTTATATGGCTGCTATTAATACCTCCTTTTGCCTCAATTTATCTCATTAATTTTGATGAGATTATCAACTAAGTACACTAGCTGATATTCGCATACCAGCAAAATAATTTCATACTTTGAAAATAATTCAGTTAAAATAGCATAACAGAAGAGAAGTATGCATATGGCTTTATTTTTGTATAATACAATGAAGAAGCTTAATACTATCGTAAACTAGATATTAATTAATAGCTTACTGAAACTCTAGCCTAATTAAAAGAATAGCAAGCAAAGTTGGTAAAAATTTCCGCCCAAAAGTATACTTTAAAATATAGGTCAACGTATACGCAAACTATGCAGCAGCATTTGCTTTTTAGTTTAAGTTTTTTTTTTAAATAATTTTATGTTAAATACTTAAGTTTTTAAAATTGCAAAATATGACTTTTATTTTTTTTTATAAATTAATACTCTATGATAAGTGACAATTAGTATCCTTAAAGAATTTAAACAAAAGTTGTGTTTTCGTATATCAACGATATACTTACACATGTGTGAATAAGTTGCTGCCTACTTTAAGGCTGTTGGGGGTTGGTGAATAGTTGTTCGTGTTTTATTTTCTCATTAAAGTTTCATTTTGCATGAATATGTAAATATTTTGTCCTTGTAAAAACGACAAAATAAAAAGACAACCACACAAACAGCTGTCACGTACGATGTTCTTCAACTGCCAGCCTAAAAGTAGACATGGTATGCATAAAACTACAAAAAATAAATTACATAACTAGTAGCTTAATTAAGCTTGATGCTTAAGAAATTTAAATTTATAATAAAAATGGCATTTAATAACGAAATTTTTACTGTTTTAAAATTATTTGCACATAAGACAGAAATTTACTTATAAAAAAAGAACATATATAAAAAGAAATAAAGTACAGGTACATAAGCACTGATGGGAGGAGGTATTGTGGGCTGCGAAAGCATCTTTTGTTATATTCCTTGCCAACTCCCTCATGCCCAAATATATCTTATTAAAAAGTTACGAACTTTGGCCTAACAATAATTTCCTTTTTCTTAAGAAAGCAAATTAAAAAAATTACTATAATATGTAGTTTAAAGAAATGTATTATGAGTATATATAAATATATTTTTTTCTAAGTGACAACTTTTAGCTGATAAAATATTTTTTCATTGAAAATTTCCTTTATTTTAATTGAAAAAAATATATTTATTTTATTTATATATTTAATTGATTTGATTAAAGTTTTAATTATTTATTAAATTGAATAATCACAAAAGCAAAGAAACAAAATTTGTCATTAGTGTGTTTGTGTGTGCTTGGAGTTTTAATATGCTGTTTGTCAACACAAGCCATTGTGCTCGTTTGTTTGTGTAATTGCAATTCTCATAATTTTATTTATATAAACGTACAACTTTTATATCTTTTATGGCATTTACAAATCTTGTTAATTTTGAATAGATTTCCCAAACAAAACAAAATCTACTTTGTCACTAGATTTTTACAAAATCTACTCAAAATCTCGTAGTACTTAATGATGCAACTATGGTTTTCCCTAAATTGTACTGAAAAATACTACTCTGTTGAATAACAATACTTTAAAGGGTGTGCTCGCCAGCTGTTTCTCATTTGAATAATAATTTTTGTATAGAGTTTGATATTTAACCTGGAAATTTCAATCAACTGTTTTTGTATAAATACTTTATTTAAGGCTTTCCTCGCCAGCTGTTTCGCATTTGAAAGATGATTTTTGTATGGAGTTTGACATTTCAAAATTTAAGTTCTAATCAACTGCTTTTTGCATGCATGCGAAATCTTTAAAAACGTCACAAATAAATCGGTGTAGACGGTATAGATTTTGACAGAGATTTGAATTGAAATCTACACGATTTCATCTAAATGCATTATAACTCCATCCTCTGGCATTACACTTCCAAATACACCAGAAGAGATTAAAGACGTGGTTTCGAAAAAAGTGGAGAGACCAAGTAGTATATGAAACTTTTTTAAAAACATAGTTGAAGGTCCACTGATGAGGGTTGCATAAGCAACAATTCAGAGTTGCAAAATATCGATACTGTGGAATGCTCGATACTACTCAATACTTTAACGTTCTTCTTGAAGTTAAAAATTAAATTAATTAAAGATTAAAAAAAGCTTGTTTAATCTAAAAATTTAAGTTAATTAGTTGTAAAGTATACATTTTAAATAAAATATATATTTTAATTGTGATATTTTAATTGAGATATCAAATTTATTTTTTTCCACCAACAAGTTTTATATTCTAGTGATCTATTGTATACGTACTTTGTAATATATTTAGCGGATAATTACAACCCTGAAAGTATTGATTGACTACTTTTTGGTGTCAAGTACTTAAAAAACTATCAGTATTGAGTATTCAATACCCAAAGACTCAATACTTTCACAAATCTACTATCAGCAAATAAAACATATTTAATAATTTTTGTATTAAAATTTATAACAACTGAAAACAAATCACATTTTCATTAACATTGGAATTTTGTTTTTTCATTATTATATTAACGCAGTTAAATATGTAATTGAAAACTTAAAAATATTTCTATTAAACTTTTAGTTATTACTATTAAAAACAAATCCAAATAATTGAATTAAAACATTTAACTGAAACTATCAGTTTATTTACTGTTGCAAATTTTAACAAGTTTTTAATTGACATGACTACTTTTTTAATTTACGTTTTGAGTCTTTTCATGTGTAACAGCAATCAGCTAGATTTAGATACCTAATTTTTGAATATTTTCAAATATGCATTCATTTATATCTTTGAAAGCTTCACCAACTATTGCTGTGCATTTGCCATACTTTATGTTTATTATAATTATATTTTTTTTTGTTGCTCTCCATGTGTAACATTTTGGGCGTTTTTTTGCCATTCCTAAAAAGGAATATAATTATATTTTATTGTGAAAAAATGTAATTAGTTGGTGTTATGTGGCGTACTTATTTTAACAAAATGTATTAAATTTATTTATATTTGTTGCATGCATGTTCATTTGCTGCATAATATATTCTTTTGTTTTCATGTTGGCTATTTATTTTTTATGGTAAATTTAAAATGTTAATTACATTTAATTTTCCACTAATATTTCGGGTTGAGCTTGTATGTATGCGGTGACTACTTCCAAAATTAACAGCTGGGCTAGTAGCAAACTTTTACATAAAGAGCTAAATAATTCATGTACATGTAGCTTAAATAGCAAAATCAATGGTTTTAATAATTAAGTAAAGAGGAATTTAAAATAGCTAATATGATAAATTTACATTTTCATAATATGAAAAATGTCTTTATTTAGGTCAAAGGAGTTCATAAAATCAATGCCTAGAACTATGCTATGAAATTTGAATAAAAAAAGGGTAACGGTAAACGGATAAATCCTTTTTTATTTTTTGTAAAAGATTTTTGCCTTTCAATATTTATCCCTAAAACATTTTCTTTAGAGCTGTCACATGACTGGGTAAAGTGTTTTGAGTTCAAAGGAGACTATCAGGCATGTCAAAGAAACCAAATTAATTATTATTGCGCGTTTTGTTAATGTTTTATAGCGTAGTAGATGCCTTAATTTTTGTTAACCTGTGTAGCCATTTTGTTAATTACTTTACTTCGTCGACGAAGAAGGGCGCTCTGACCAGTGCTATGCCCTCGTCACTTAAACAGTCTAACAACAACTACAACAACAACCTTAATGGCACACAGCATCTGAAAAACTCTTCAGAAAACATTGAAAAACAAAAAAGAGAAGGCAAATACTTTATAAAGATTTTAAATGAAAATAAAATTTAATTTTATTATAGACAACTGTATCATTTATCCATAATGTAAAAGAGGTATCGATATTTCTTTTTTTTCGTAGTTAGCGGGGCAGTTTTCTATTATTATAAAACCAAGTCGATACCAATTATTAAAATGTCAAGAAATCGACTATGAATAGAGGTGAATTATAAGGTAGTAGCTAAATTTAAGTTTCAACTTAACTAGTTTTAAATTAAAAGTTTGACTACGAGTATACCCCATTATCTATTTAACGCAAGGTTTTTTTTTAATTACAAATTTTAATCATATTCGAAGGCTTGTCTGATTTACTTAAAGAATCTTTTCTTTATTTTAAGATTTTAATGATCACGTTCCTTAGAAAAACATGTATAAATAAAAATCCTTTTGTTAACTACGGTCTCTAGTTACGTTTGCCTTTTCTATAAAGTCCAATAAAAAAAAAGTACATAATCAAAATTTTGTCTTCCTAGCGAAATCCTCAGTTCTTAATATTATTTATAATTGCATGTAAATATGTATTATGTATGTTGCATAAAATATATGTATATGCATTGTATGTATTGTATGTTGTTTTATTTCAAGTTCATAATTATGAAAAATCATCCATCGTCAAATATAAAATATAAATATTTTTCTTTACCTTACTTGCTATTTGTAGCCGTTAACAAGGAAATGCATCTTTAATTTGTTTACTGCTTTTAGTATTGCTGTATGGCATTTTAAATATCTATGAACATACTTTTACTTGGAAAAAAGATTGTGATTGAAGAGTGAATGAATAACTGAATGAACGAACGAATAAATGTATTCCCCTTAAGCCTTTATAAAAAACGGAAGTCATCAGCATAATCATACTCATTTTCAAATTTTTTTCTTTACTGGTTCGTTCGTTCATTCGTTCTACTCCACTGTTTGTTTATTTTCATTATATTTACTACTTAAATAACGACGACAACGATAGCGACATCGTTACCTGTAATTCTAAAGGTATGTTGGAAAATTAAAAACAACAATATTTTACATTTGCAATGAAAATCTTGCTGGAAAAAAAGAATGAGGAAAAAAATGCAGAAAATTTTTCCGTTTCTTTTATTTTTAAATAAATTTTTGCATGTGTTTGTTATATAAATAAGACTTACGGTAAATATAAAAATGGCGTCAAAGCATAAATGACACATACAGTTAAGCTGGTATTCAGGCATACAACAAAAGTACACACACACACACATACAGACTCAAGCTACAGGACATAGACAATTTTTGTTTCAATGGGGTAGTTGCTGCTTTTAAACACATTTAAACTCTATATGCGTTTGTATAAAAGTGCAAAAATACTTGTATAAGTGTGTGTGTGTGTGTTTGTGTGTGTATAGTAATGCATGTGTTGGATTGTTGAATAAAAAAGTCTAGCTGCAGTAATACATTATTTTAATTAACATTTTCATTATGAACAACAGCAACAACATTCATTCACTCATTCATTCATTCAAATATACAAAGTATTATGAAAGAAAAAAATATTATGTGCAAAAAAGCTTAGAAAATAAAACGTCAGTAATAAAGAAATTCATATACATGGAAAAATGTAAAGAATGAAAAATGAAAGCAGTAATACACAAAAGCCCTGTTGGTATGTTTGACTATGCATACATAATGTATGCTACATAAAACGCCTTAACATATGCAGTGTAATTTTAATTATATATGCAGAATTATTTTCTTACTAAACGTAACGAAATAAAGCCGAACAAGAAGTTAAACATTGTTTAGAGGTCTTTGTAATTTTATTTCTTAACATGTTTTTTATTTCATAGAAAATTGTAAAGGAGGTTGCCATTTTTGTCTCTCTATTCTTAATTAAAAAGTAAGGAAATTATATTAATTCCAGCATATACCAGAACTTAAGAATATCTTTTAATTTAAAGAGAAACATGGTTTTCTTAAAATTTTGCTAGTTTAAAAAAGGGAACGATTGTGGTTTTAAGAGCAAAAGTGCATTAAAAGCTATAAAACTCTAAGATTGAAAAATTTGAAAAAAAAAATTCTAAAAATTTCACGGCATATTTAGAGCGATAAAACTTGTATATAATTGTTAAAGTAATAATATAAAAAAGAATCGAATAAATATGTTTTTAAAAACTAAAGAATATTTTTAAAAGTAAATAGTATAAGGCAATCAAACTTTTTAGCCTTAAAGTATACATTAAAATATATGTTGGTTGTATAATCCAACTCTTTCGTTTTCTCTCTTTTCTCTTTTACTTTTACATATCCATAATGAAAATTGTCTTTCCAGTTGTAAATTATTTTAAATTATTACAAAAAATATACTTTTTTTATTAAAAATGTTTTAAATTTTTTCCGTTTCCCAGAAAAAGTTTAAAAACAACATATATATATTTATTTCTCAGTACACTCTTTAGCTTAAACAATTTCTTAAAGCATAACTTAAGGAGGTTTATTATAAACAAGTAAACGTTGTAATTATAAGGTTGGTAAAGGCCTTAAGGAAAAAATGTCATTGGCTTCATTGAAGCGCACAGAGTGAGCGTTTGCTATAACGCAAAAAACCTTCTTAATGAAGTTACACAAAATAATAAACTAAACAAATATTTCAGTTCGTAAACATGAGATCATAACGGGCTTATGACTTTTCTTCGTAACAAGCAAGTATACCAAATTGTAAGAAAATAACTTGAAAATTCTTGTTTCGTTAATAAGAAGGAGAAATTTCAACTCTTGTAACTTAAGAACGAAAATTTAATATAAAAAATTAACAAATTTAAATTGCATTAAAGAGTTATGCATATAAAATTTAAAAGTTTTCATGTTAAATACTTATAAAAACTAAAGCATGTATTTAGGCGCTTCATAGGAAATAAAAAATACGAATTATAACTGAAATAAAAAGCCTTGTATAATGTAACCAAATAACTTAATTACTTAGAAACAAATTTTGAAAAGTTTTCAATCATAATGGCTTAAAATTGTTTCCCTGTAATTCGTTGCATGATTTGTTATTAAACATTTTTTTATTTCACTGACATTTGAACTCTTTTTATCTCATCATGGGCAAAAAACTACATAATCAAATGAACATTCAGTTGGATTTTTTTCCAAGATAAATTCATCAATAATATTGTTTTTTGCAATAAGCAAAAAGTCATACGAATTTTTATTTGTATGCTAAACTATTTATTTTTGTTGTTTGTTTGTTTGTTTAACTTTATTATAAATTTTATTGAATGCATAAATATTTTCAAAGAGGTAACACACAAACTAACGTAAATTACATAAAATATTTTTTTGCCTGTTTGATGTTTCAATAAAAAAAATGTTTATTTATTTATTTATTTTTTTTAAAGGGGGACAAAGTTAAATAGAGCTCTTTTATTATTTTGAATTTAACAAATTTGTAAGTTTTTTGTTTCATTTCAATAAAAACACTTAAAGCTGAAATATATGCGCATAAATTTCCATAATGGTAAATGCAGCAAAAGAGAAGAAAAATTTGTCACTAAATACAAAAATGGTTTTATAAAAATTGTGTAAATTACAGTATGTATGTATGTGCATATGTCTATATGTACTTAAATATGTATATGTATGTATATGCGATATATTAAGCCCAGTGGTCATAAAGCATTTGCGAATTCGCCAATTATTACTGAAATTGTGTTAAAGTAACAACATTACACAAACTAGGCTTTATTTCTTGTTTGTAAATTTTAGTATATTTAAAATGCTAAGGAAAGTACTCAAAATGAAATGAGAAAATAGTAAAACCAAACTTAAAAGATTCAATTTTATAGTAAAAGTTTAAACACGAACTTGAATGCGACATATTAAAATTAGGAAAATAACCGATATCGATATCGATATATTGCCGATACGTCAGGTTTGCCGATATCGGCGATATTTTACTGTCTATGCTACGATACTTTTTAAATTTTTTTTGTATTTTTTTAGGACAAACAATTCAATTTGCAACGCTTTTTTTTGCATAACAACTAAGTGAAATAACATATTAAAAGCGGAACGTAATATAAAAACAGAATAATGAAATTGTAGCTTTTAATTCTTAGTCGTTTTGAAATAATTACCAAATCAAGGGGCATTATAGGACAAGACGCGTTAGAATTAAAAAAATTCAAGAAGTACACAATATTCCGAATCGTTTCCTTTTACATATCTCCAAGTTGGGATTTAACTCTTCAGGCCTTAAAGCGTTTGCTACAGAAAAGGTTAGAGGTAAAAGCTTATTTACCTCGTGTACAATGCAAGGTAGAACTTATAACAGACGAATGGATAATGATGAAAAATGTGTTGAACATTTTGGCTTACTTAGAAGAGCCTACAAAATCCATAAGCAAAGCCACTGACGCTATTCCGCTAGTTAACAGTCTTCGAACATTATTAGAAAATATTATACATGAATCAACGGAGATGGAGAGTAGTTCAGAGTCCCAACAATTTGCGACTAACTAAGCATCAGCTCTTAATGAAAGATTTTAAAGTTTAGAGAATAATGAAACCGATTATTTGTATAAAATTCTTGATCCTCGACACAAAGCTTGAATATTCAAAGTACAATCGACTTTAGTCCTATGGAAAAAAGTCTTACTGAGCTACTTAACATGACTCTCCGTTTCGAAAGTGTTTAATACACAGATCTCGTAAAAGTTCTAATAAGTCTACGAGAAATAATCGCTTCTGGAGCGTTTGTGAAAAAATTCATTGAAAGAGAATCCGAGAGGATCCTAAGCTGTGGTTCTGCTAAAGAAGAAGCTGACAGACACCTTAGATTTCCGAATATTTCTAAAGACGCAGATCCTCTTGTTTAGTGGTACAATAACATGTCCTACCCAAACGTAAGTAAAATGGCGCAGAAATATTTAAGTTTTCGAATGAGTTCTGTCCCATCTAAGGGAGTATTTTCTACAGCTGGTCAGTTTCGAACGGATTTACGAAATCGTCTATCTCCGCAAAAGTTGAGAACACTTTGTTTTTTAAACAAAAATCTTATTAATATAAATTTTAAATCTCTTATAATGTTTTTTTTATAAAAAATCATTTATTTTTTCTTAATTTTACGATGATCTCAAATTCATTTCAATGTAATTGTTTGTTTTGTAAAATCATAAAAATTTTGCATACATTTTGTTGTTTGAAAATTGTAAGTTTAGAAATTGAAATGTATTGAAAATTTTTATGATTTTATAAAATAAACAGTATGACATTTGGCTCATTAATAATCTGTTATACTGTAATTTTGTACAATAAAAATATTAATCTATTTAAGTTTTATTAATTTTAACTCGAGTTCAAATTCAATATGCGTATCGGTACCGTCATCGCCGATTATTCTTTTTTAATATCGGTATCGTATCGGGGAAAAAGTGTATCGTTACATTCCTACATAAAATATTTTTGCATAAAAATATTAACGTTTTATAAAATTTATTAAAAATTCATACTAAGTGTAATTGTTTTGCTCAAGTTCAAATCTGATTTCACCCATTTCATTTATGTTTTAATTAAAATTTTTTTTGATAAATTCATTATTTTCTTTAATGAAGTAGTATTTGGAACAATTTATTATTCATTAGACTAGCAGAACGGCTACAGGTCCCTACAGCATCTCATCAGCGTTTTTTGTTCGACTTTACCACTTTTGACGGTGAATACTAGTGACTAGAAATATCAATTATTTAACCGTATTCTACAAGTTAAATCAATTTCGCTTAGTACGAAATTCCCATCTATGATTTTCAATTATTCTATATATTATTACTCTCTCGCTTTTACAGCGCCATTGGCTGCTGAGATCATGCTGTTTGCCATTTGCTTAATTTACTTGGATTTTGTCTTTTGTATTTGATTTAATAAGTATTCATCCAACTTTGAAAATTGGAGTTTTAACGGGTGCCATCGTTTTTAATAATTAATGTTTGTAAGTAATTAGACGAACTTTTGTTTGGTTTATATTAAAAGGCACTGCTTGGCTCGTTTAAAAAGAAATGTGTAAACTCAGATTTTAGCTTCAACCAAACAATTCCTTCCTTTCAAATGATTAATTTAAATAAATTTTTAAAAAAATTTTATGCTTCAAAAAAAGAATTTAAAAAAATTTTGAAAGATTTTAAAAATATTTTTCAGATATGTATGTATGTATGTATGTATATGTACAATTTAAATATACATTTTGATTTGACTGAAACCGTTAACTAAATTCTTTTAATACTTTTTTATCTCTTGTTGCAATTTCCTTTACCACTTAAAATAAAACATTTTGCCTAAAAATATGCTCTAACATTTTTTTATTTCTTGTTTAAATTATTTACAATTATATTTTGTTCGCCATACAGATTTAAAACTCTAAAACTGAGTCTAACATAAAATAAATATATTAAGTTTTGTAAAGCCCTGAACTAACACTAAATGTTTTTGCATGACAAAAGCATACTTTTAGGAAAATATAAAACAAACAAAAAATAAATAAACTAAATCACGTAAATGGTTTAGAAATAAAACACTCTAGTATATTTTCGTTTGTTGCTAAATAGCAAATATTCAAAATCTCTCGTTTATTTAGGCTACAACTGCTGCAGGTCTGTCTGACAACAAACAACAAAATTTAAGAAAAAAAAATATATCAGAAAATAGATGTTGGCAGCAATTACTACGTTTTTTCAAAACTAGCTTTTGGCAGATTATAAAGTGTTTTTTTCTGTCTGTGCTTTTGGCACTGAATTCAAAGTTGTTGTTATTTTAAAAACATAGCAAATTTCTTTAAATGTTTGCACAATTTATTTATTTCGATTTCAATTTTTATTATGACAAAGAACATTCTTGCTGTACTTACTTAAATTACCGCTGGGAATGTAAACGTTGCCCGATGGTGTACGCACCAAGCACGAGGGCTCAAAATCGACACCCAAATCATTTGGATTAGCAGCTACTAAACGGCCGTTATTCATGCGGCTCATTGTGGGATTTCTAGGTGGTACATCTGGTGGGGCCGAGGGCGTAACTCCTTCGAGAAGGAAGCCTGTAACGGAAACCAAAAAAAAATTGCAAATTAATAAGAACGAAAAAGGATTTTTTGAATTGAAATTATTTCAGTAATAATCTTTATATTAACTTAACATGGTTACCGCATATTTGCTACTTTTTTAAAAACTTTATTTAATACAAATATAGTTTCAAGTGGTAAAGGACTTATAGAATAACAAAATTTTGTTTTTATTCAACTTTTTGAACCCACAAAAAAATGCATACAAAATAAATATGTACATATGTGCTTCTAAAATAGTAACTTTTTAACTTTAAAAGTAAATACATCTCAAACGCGATGAAATTCGTAATTAAAATAATTGCTAACTTAAACATGTTTACATATTAATTAAGTAATCTTTAAATATCGCGTATCTTTAGTTATTAAGTTAGTGTGTTTTTTAAAGAAGGGATATGCTCCTTTTTCAATCCCATGGAAGATATTTTATTATTCACACAAAGCAAACAAAAGAAGATCTCTTTTAAAATGAATATTGTAGAAATTACAAACAGAATTACAAACATTTTATTCGGTGAAGGGTATAAAAATATGTTCAAAAACTTTTGTTTGTTGAGGGGTTTTGTATAAGATAAGAGGTTTAAAACATTTCAAAAATATGGTTTAAGGTCTACTGATGATTTGGCATTAGCACCAATGAAATGCATGTATATAGACTACCTAAATAACCCTCAACAAACAAAAGTTTTTGAAAATCTTTGAAAGAAGATATCGAGGCAATCTCGATTAATAAATTATAAAAAAAGTATAAAAACATGTTTTGAATATTTTAAAAGAAAAATGTAATCGATTTCTAAAAAAAACACACATCGAGAGGTGTCCTTAGGACAGCCATTGTGAGCTCTGCTCCTTAGCTACATATCTAATCTAACTAATATTATAAATGTGAAAGTTTGAATGGACGGATGTTTGTTACTCAATCACGCCAGAATGGCTGAACGGATCTGGATGAAAATTGGCACTGAGATAGATTATAGTCTGGAATAGCATATATGCTACTTTCTTATCCTGATAATATGTAAGGTTCCCGTGGCGCATGTTTGTTTAAATTTTTAATAGAGTAAAAGATCGACATAATTTTTTGCATAGGTAGTGGTAGTTTAGGGATCAGGAAATGCACGGTTCCTATGGGATAGCATACAAAAACCGTGGTTGTTAAGGGGTTTTGTACAAGTTCGTGATACATATTTTTGGCGCATTTTCCTTCAGAACTCTTGATTAATTTACACAATAACGATGAAAACTCTAAAAAAGCTTAAAATAAAAATAAAAACAAACAAACAACAAACATTAAAATCTCCTGACTTAAAAGAAAAACACTTTTTACAGGATTCTTTCTGGTTATACGGTAAGAATTTGGTTCTAACGCTCTGCGATAAAATTGCACATTAAGGCGAGCAATGCGTTTTATGAATCACGTTTGTTTTGTATTATAAATAAAACTAGTGTATCCCGCGGTCGACGATAAATCGACCACAATCTAGTAATTAAATATAAATTGCCGTGTTCATAAAAAAAAACAATTTGGTTTTCAAATATATTTTAAGGAAAATTTGTCTTAAAATACAGTTCAAATACAAATTACAAATTATTTTTTATGAGTACGGCTCTAAACATTTATATAAATATATACGATAAAATACAAAAAAAAAACAAAAACATTCTAAATAAACAACTTGAAACTCTCTTACTTAGCTCTCTCTTATTACAAAGTGCATATAGAAAAAACTCTGTCTCATTTCTATGCAAAACAGGGATGCAAAATGAAATTTTCAAATAGTACTAAGTTTTAAGTAAGAGTGTACTTTTTTCAGTCCGATTGTAAATATTTTTTATTAACAATTAACTGGAAACGTACATTCATTTGTACATATATCATTAAAATTCATTTGTAC
This sequence comes from Gymnocheta viridis, assembly GCA_956483585.1. Lineage (NCBI taxonomy): Eukaryota > Metazoa > Arthropoda > Insecta > Diptera > Tachinidae > Gymnocheta > Gymnocheta viridis. Next base: position 73,472,395 of record OY101444.1, on the reverse strand, counting down.
TTAGTGCTTATATATTATGTAGACAAAGTTAACAATTAAATTTAGTGCTTAATTCCAAAAGGTACACAAAAGACAGTTATTGAGATCTGAATATAAAATTATACTTTATGATATATAGCTTTAGATGACTTCAGCAAATCCCTTGTTTGGATTAAATAGAGGTAATCGAAACAAACAACCTGTTCCTCTCTTTTGTTTTTATTAAGTTTCAAAACGAAAATAAATCTTTCCACATTTGCAGAAGAATGAGAGATGAATAATATTCCCCTAGCAATCCCTGAAATATCAGTAAACATCGGTTCATTTAGTTCATTTTTCACATCTGATACCTTCGTCCAAAATAAAGATGTCAGTTGTTATTGTATTGTTGTATCTGTTGTAGAATCGCCACCATCTGTATAATTTCGCCGTGAGAATAAAACAATTCACAACGAATGGTTAACATGTTGTTGCCATATAAAAAAATGGGATAACAATTTAAAATACTTTCTTGTAATAAAATAAAACTAGGAAAATTATGAAATAGTTCGAAATTAGGCATGGAGGAGCTATTGTACTTTTTACTTTAAAATGGCTCTAAAAAAGGAGAATTGTACCAAATTTTGCATACCTGATGCAAAAAAAAAATTCGACAAATAAACACACATGCACAGTTTATTTATTTTTCAACTTGAAGCTAATACATGCATGTGTATTAATAAGTGTGCATGTGTTAGTAGCAATTTTAAACCCTTATAGCTCCGAAAATACTAAACCAATTTAAATAAAATTAAGGTTATGCACATCTATGTAAAAATCCCATTAAAAACATATAAATCTTTCCAAAATCTGTTCAGTATTACGGATGTAAAACGGGTTTGTCTATTAATAATATAGGTAAATACGGACTTGATTTTGAATGATTGGTTTGCTTGCATAGTGTAGTTGGTGGTTTTGTAAGTAAACTATTTTTAGTTTAGTTAAATTTTCTATGGCTATAGGCGTATCTTTGATTTTTTTCACCGGTTAAGAAAGTTAAGGGGGATAATATGTGTAGCTCCTGAAAGTTGGCACTATTTTGTGCTGAGGGATTTAAAAAGAATTGAAATCAGTCAAACTCAAGCTCAAGTGTACCAGACCAATGGAACATGAAGGACCATGATAATATTCTGGGGATCAATATAATATCCACTATTCGGTTTGAGATATGTAGGACTAATCATTGATTGTATTGTGGGACATCGAGGAAAACTAATTTCATAGAGAGTTCACGAATCTGAATTGGTTGTGAAACTCTGTACTAGATTATATCCTTGACATTCTTTAAAAGTGTCTGCATCCGAATCCTGCTGTTACAAGAAATTGTTCTATATGTCAGGTTGTTCTAGACCTTAAACCATATTTATATATTATTTATCTAAATTTTTGTTTTTTGTTTTTTATTTTATTATTTTTTTATCCAGCTTTCTACTGCTTTTATCAACGTTAATGTTCTTTTTTTTTAGCCACAAAAATATTGATGCTTCTCTTTTTTTTTTGTTTTTGTTAGATAAGTGGCTTATCATTTCTCTAACAGTTGAAAATATTTCTGTTTTTTGTGTAACAAAATTTTATTTTCTAATGAAATGACGAAAAAAGAAGATATTTCATTGTTTTGTGATTCTAGATCTAAAAGTCTGAACAACCATGTGACAGTAGCGTATTTTTGTATATAAGGAGACAAAAAAAATGTCATAAAGAAAGAACTTAAGTACTTTTTGGTGCCTTACTGCGAATGACAAGTATTTCATTTGCTCGCAGTTGGTTTAATCTTCTAAACAAACCATTAAATAATACGGCCTATAAAATTTATTAAAGTACAAATGCGATGTGAACAAATAAAATTAAATTACCGAGAAATCAAAATAAGTCAATGTTAAGTCAACAGAAAAAATAAAAATAAAATAAAATAGCATACTTTAAGGATTTCTATTCATCTTCTTTATCTTATGTATAAAGTATGTGTATAAACTATACGCTACAGTATATTTAATTTAATACTTTTGAACATTTCTTTACTTATTTTATTTATTACAAATTTTAAATTATACTCTATTCCTTAAAATCTGCTTTAATGAAATAAACATACAACCACAAGCTTGTATAATTTAATTCGTTAGCTAGGCAAACAAATCAAAACAGCCTAACTATATGCAACGTAGTGGAAAATAATATTTAATTCTTGGAAATTATGACACTACAAAAATTTACGCAAATGAAAACACAATACGGCAACAAAAACAACAATTCGAAAGCACAAATTCACGGATAGACACAACAGCAGATATTTATCTGGAATGAGAGTAACTGGCTGGAGTAACAAATAGCGTTAGAGAAAAATGCCTTTAAGCGAGGATTAGTGAATTTAGCATTTTAATGGTAAGAGGGAAATTTATGGTAAAAATTTAATTTTCAATGCCGAAAAAAAACCAACAATCGTCTTTGACTGAAAACTAAGAGAAGCTGCAGTTGCTGTTGGTGTGGATATTTTAGCTGCTGATGGTGTTCTACGAGGATTATAATAGAAAATAGATTATTACATTCGGTATTCGGTTGAGCTGTAAGAAGGCAAAGCTTGAAATTATAAAAGCAAAAAATAAACTAAAAATGGAAGAGGAAAAGCCAGAAAAAAAGCGATTTGAATTAGTTAGAGTTTTTTCGGTTGAGTTTTTGAATTGTCTAATTAGAAGTTTTTCCATTTGGATTTTAACGCAATAAAGCGGATTAAATATTGAAAAAGGATTTCGACAAATAAAGAGGATGGTATTTACAAAGGAAATTAAATTAAAAGACGAATTTAAAAATATAAATATTTTAAAAATATAAAAATTTTTGTAAAAAATCGAGTTATCGACAATAAAACTTTCTTTAAAAAACTATCAATCGATAACAAAATTAAAAATTTTTTAAGAAAAATAGTTATCGATTAAAATTATTTTGTTACCAATAAAATGTTGCCAAAATCCAATTAAAGATCACAAAGTCATTTTTGTTTGAATTTAGTGATTGGAATTTTGTTAAAAATAAGAAAAAAAGTTCCTAAGAAAATCCTGTTCTCCGTAAAAGAAATTCCTTACGAAAAAAATAACAAGATGTTCTACTTGTCGATAGCAAAGTTTTCTAAAGAAAATTTATTTATCGATTATAGAATTTTTCCCAGCATATATTGTCATTGACTACAAGAGTTGTAGCGATAACGGAATTTGTTTAAGAAAGTCTCGTTACTGACAAACATAATCTTAAGAAGAGATAATAATTGTTATCAAAATTTTATTAAGAAAATCTGATAATCGATAGTAAAATTTGATTAAGGAAATTTAAATATCGATAAAAGTATTTTCTAGAGAAAACTTTGTTATCGATTAACAAATTTCTGAAGAAAATCTATTTGTCGATAGTAATATTTTCCTACGGAAACCTAGTTACCGATAACGAAAGATATCTAGTTGACGACACATAAAATGTCTCAGTTCGCGACAACCAAATTTGTCGAAAATATAGTTATCGATACCAATGCTTTTTAAGAATCTCTAGTTACCGATAAAAAATTTTCTTAGGATATTTTAGTTGGTGACAAAAATAATTCTTAAGACATTCTAGTTATTAATTAGAACATTTTCTTAAAAAACACATTTGCTTATAACACATTTTTTTGGAAGAACTCTTGTTGATAACAAATTTAAAAAAAAATATATTGTACACAATATCAATTGTAGTAAACGATAGCAACACATTGTTTTACAAAATTGAGTTAGCGATAGTTAACATTTCTTTAAGAAATCCTTAAAATAATTGTTAAAGGAAGTCTGTTAATAGCAGAATTTTTTTAAGAAAATAAAATTTTGAAATTTGTCTTTAGTTTTACGATCATAAATGGTTAAGTATTTTAAAAGGATATGTTGACAAATATATTTTCAAAAAATTTTTACGAGCACTTGGAATATAAGTTAAAATAAAATAACAAAATTTTTAGAAACTACTAAAGATGCTACCATTTAAATTTTTTGATCTTTTATTTAAAATCGTTTACTTATAAACAATTTTAAGAAAAAAGCTTTCCTGACTGCTTTTAGGCAGATGTTGATATAAATTGAAATTAATTAACAAATGCGCTTACAAAAAATCATAACTAAAAATAAAACAATATTTAAAAATTTACAATAAAAAAATTATGGATTTTTGAAACATTTTGTTTCATTATTTATTTGACTTTTATTTAACAATGTGTGTTTAACGTTTTTTCGAGTTTCACCTTAAACTACCTGGAAAATAAAACACAATCTTAATTAAATGCTTTATTATTTGTTTACAAATTTGTTTGCCTAAATTTGACACATTTTTTTACGCACAGCAAAACATACATTCGCAAAAGACCTTGAACTGCTTTAGAAGTTTTAATATTTAATATTTTTTGGCGCCGGAAGGCTTATAAAATTAAAATTAAATTAACACTTTAAAATGATAAATTATTAGTCTTTATGCCTATTGAAGTTTTATTATGCCTATACATACATATTTGTACAGAATTTTTCGCAAGAAGGATTATAACAATATGAAGCGCTTAAAAAATACACATATATTTGGGTTTAAGACATTTTGTCGAATAAATATGTTTAGAAAATGCGTAAATATTGTAAATTATTGTTCACAATTTAATTGTTAATAACACAAAGTATTTCTGCATAACACAGTACATTACATGATTTTGGGACTCAATTCTAAGAATTTCACATGAAAGTAGCGCCAAGTTGGTTGCATTAATAATTTAATGGCCATACGATTTTTTTTGTTCAAGGTGGATTTTTATCACTTTTTTATACTTTAACACAGTTATACTCGCATCTCGGTATACCGTACGTTTACTTTTTATTTTCCATATTGAAATATTCAATGTTCTTCTGGTTTTAAAATGTAAATTAAATTATTAATGCAGCCAACTTGACAAAACGAATGATGCAGAAGTACTTATTTTTGGGGCTACTTGCAAGTGCAATTCTCAGAATTGAGTCCTAAATCGATGAGCTGAAAAATGTTGTACTGTATTATTATAGTTTAAAAGAAAAATCTAATTCTACCATACAAAAAAAAATCATTCTCCCATGAAGACCGATGGGATTGGAACCTCAAGCCCATAAATTATATGTACATGCCAGTTATTTTAATTGAATTTCTTACAGCACAAACATAATGAGTGATTTTTGGGCCATTGCTTCGCATGATGTGTAGAATGTGGCACCGTCTTTTTGAAACCACATTTCAGCCAAGTGCAGCTCTTCCATTTTAGGCAAACAAATTGTAATCGTCGCATTATCGGCGCCGAATCGATAATTTACGGTCATGAACAACACTGGCGGATACAGCTGTAATATTTTTCTTTATTCGCACTTTACGTATACGTGTTGGTGGTTTAAAGACCAATAATGTAAATTTGGTGCGAAATTTAGACACAAGATTACGAATGGCCGCCTCAGAAGGTTGCCCAAGCCGACCATAAAATCGAGGAAGTGCACTTTCTTATGGTAATAAAATTCCATAATCTGCCATCGTTGTTCGTTGGTTAGTCGATTCATTGTTGAATTATAATACAAACGGAACATGTTTAACAGTAACATGTGTTGCCAAAATAAAAGTTACTAAAAAATCATCCTTTATTTGATAATTTTCATACATAGTTCACAATTTAATATTTTAAAGTCTGGTGAAATTCTTAAAATTTCTCAAAGTAAACAAAACTCTCTCTTAGAGCTTAATATTATTTTTTGAATTTCATTAGAAGTTTTACCTTCTATAAGCGTCTACAAGTACGTTGAGTATCTATAGATACCATGAATGTATGCACTTTTGTAAAAGAAGATGTGAAAAATTATACAAAAATTTCTGTAATAATATATGTAAATAGTCCTTGCAAGTGTGCTCTTTAAGTTTCTGTAACTTTATAATTTCTAAAATTAACCTAAATTCATTTAGTTCTTGTTTTTCCCTTTTATTTACAACACACACCAAACAGCTGCCAAAAGTATGCAATGCATTTTATTATTCCTTTAGAAATGCAATTTCATTTTAGCTGATTATAAATAAAGTTTTGATGATGTTTTTAAGCTGATTTCATGTATGCATTTCTTCCCCGTTAGCCATTATTTTCGTTCAAAATAGTTTTTTAAACCACTTTCACCCACCCGCCCTGTGTATTCATTAAGCAATTAAAAATTAACACTAATTTGTTTAATTTCGTTTAAGTGTTTCAAAGGATAGACATACTGATGATTAAACGAAGTATAAATGTGTATGTGCAGCTTATGGCATGACCCAGTTACTGGGACTTCTTTTTGCCAAAGAGAATTTTTAAAAAATGGTTTAAGCTTTCGTTTTTCTTTTTTGCAACTTAGGCAACTTCTAAAATGCACCAACATTTGCAGCAATATCAAATTATCAAAATAAATAAAGCGTTAAATTAGTTTAGTTAGTAAGCGAAAGGTTGCTAAAGTTTTATGTATCTGAAATCAGGCAAATGGTTTTACAACGCAATTTGTAAAACCTTTTATTAGGAATTAAGATTTTCTGAAGAGCAGTAATTAAAGAACGTATTAATAAAATAATTCTCTTACAAGTTTTAAGTAATTTTGAGGCAAACTTTTTCTCGTTTTCCAAAGATTAGAAAGCTCGCACTAGAATCATTTAATTAAAACGGAGGGAAAAAATATAAAATTCATACAACAAAAAATTATTCAAGAATCTTAAAAAAATCAACTGTTTAATGTTAACCAGCTGAAAGATTACATATTTTTAGATGAAAAGTTTTAACATTCAAGCAACTACTACTCCACTACCTTTTAATTTGAATAATAATATTTTTCTACGAACAAAAGTTTCAAACCCTAAATGTATGCTTAATAAAACATTCAAAGTAATATTTAACAAACACACAATCATACGTAGGCATTTACGTATGAAGTTAGAAAATTTGTTGCAATCAATAAAATTCAGTCAACCAACAAACATACTTTGCTACCAGCACCAAACCAACAAGCCACAGCAGCAAGCTAGTACTCGCCTTAACAATAAAATTCTACAAAATTTCAGCTTGATGGCAATAATTTGTGCTCTAACCTGAATTTATTTTTATATTTTTTTTCTACTCTCTCTTTAAGTTGCGTCAGTGTATGTGCTTTAATATTTGTTATTACTTTTTGTTGTTGGTAGCAAAATGTTTGATTTTCTGTAGCACTAAATATTGGCTTTTCATTATTGTAAATGAAATCCCAAACTCACATACATTCACATATTTTTTCTCTCTGTATACATACACACATGCATACATAAGTGTGTGTTGATGGATTTTTGCTATTGGTTACTGTTTGAAGTTTGCTAGTACAATATGGTTGATGTATTGGTCACCAAATATTGACATACTACTTGAAATTGACAGCAAATGCTTGTTATTTAAAAAGTATGCTATACTTTTTTACTCTATTCAGCGTATAAGTATGTGCATGTGAGTGTAGTGCTGCTGTCAAATTGACAGCTCTTTACTGCCATGCTTGAAGTTCTAGTTGGAAGGCCTTTGTTCTTTTTTTAATGTTGGCAACTTATTTATTTTTTTTCTGAAATGCAAATTGAAAAGTAAAAATTTAATTTTCATTTTAAATTAAACAAATGTTGTATACAGGCGGCCATGTTAATCTTGACATACAACTTTATGTACCCCATACAGTTTGCGGCACTCTACAATATTGTAAAATGAAATATGTGCAAGAAAGAAATACATAAAATTCTGGAGAAATTTGCTTATCAATCTTTAATCTTCTATAACTTTAATATTTTTTTTTTGATAAATTAATTTATCAAAACAACCTCCTTGAATTTTTTCTAAAGTGTGTTTTTTGTCAGTTAAGAAAATTTATATCAAACTTATTTGCTTAGTTGTTGAAGAATTTACTTTTTGATATAAGTAAAAAGTAAAAGTAAAAAAGAAAATTTACTATTGCTAAATAAGTCTTCTTAAAGGAAAATTTTGCTAAATATGTTTGTTGAAATGAAATTTATATCTTTCTAAAATTGCAGTGGAAAACGTTATATGTATTATAGCAATCATAATAAACATTTACAAGTCTAATATCAATAATAATTGTAATAGAGGGATAAAAAAGAAAGTTTATTTAGAAAACTGGAAAGATTTAAAAATAAAAATAATATGTATTTGAAATGTATTTTAAGACAAATTTTTCATACAAATTTTCCTTAAAATAGATTTCAAACCCAAATTATTTTTTATGAATACGGCAGTATGTGTTGTTTTTTTTGAGTCAAATTCGAATGCTGTTAAAAAATTACCCCTTACAAGTTCTTAAACGTTATTTTCGATTTCTAAACTATTTAAATTTCATCGTAAACAACGTTTTTCGCGGCTCCCCTTTAATTGTTAAAATTTTCAAACTTTTCATACATTCCGTTAAAGTTAAAATTTCCTTAAAGGAAAGTTTTCAAAGTTTGGAGAAATTTTGCCCGCTTCTCTCGCTACCTGATTCCTATAAAATAAAATTAACATTTATACATAAAAGTACTATAAATACATATCGTAAGTCCATTATTGTTTTGGCGCATCTGCCAAAAAGTCGGAATAAAGAAAAACTATGAAAAAAGGTTTGCATCAAGTTTTTTTTTTTCAAAATATACCCGAAACAATTTTTTTTTGTGTTCTGTGCCACTGCTTCCGAAATATTTTTTTGGGAAAACTTTCTACAGTTTCAATTAAAAGAGTTTCAAAGATTTTAAAATGAACACAAAATGAAGGCGCATTTTTAAAACAAAAAAGAAAAATTATAAAAAATGTGCCAAAATAAAAATTCTTACAAAGTGAAATTTATATTTTTTTCAATTTTTTTTAGAAAATAATATGCTACGTATTTTAAAGAAAAAACTTTAAACACTTAACGCTTGACAAATGAAATTTCCCTCATTGGAAAATTTTTTAAATTATTTAAATTTAGCTCAAATTTTCAACTTAATTAATGTGTTAGTGTTCATATAAAAAAGACTTGTAGTTTTTGAAAGGAAATACAAATTTCTCCTAAAAAAATAAATTAAAAACATTCGCTGTATTTTACACATTCTTCTTACTCATGTTATGTTCTTAATATTATTTTTGGCGACATGGTTTTACAATTTCATATTGAGTTTATGGCTTCTTTGTCTTGAGCATTTTAACATTTATACAATTATTTTCTAGCACCTCTGGTTCTATTAACTAGACACTCTGCTTAGTTTGTTTTTTTATATAGTTTTTGTGCAGTACTCATATTATTTTTTATTATTATAATTTTCATCTTATTATCGAGTAAGAAGAGCTTTATTGAACGTAACCTTTTGTCATAAATTTTAACTTTAAACACAAAGTGTCAAGTATACTTAACCTTCTTTATGTGTTAGATGTTAACTATATACCAATACAAGCTAACGCATAAATATTATACTAAAATGTATGAGTGTGAGTTTTAAAGACACAGTTTAGTTTTGCACATTTATTAACCCACAACTATGTATTCGAAATTAAGAAAGCAATTACCCAGCAGTTCTGATAATGAACTCGTCACTTATGGCTGGAGCTGCTTAAAAAGGGTTTGATTATTTAGATAAGAATGTCTCTTTGGAACAAGTAAATTAATTTGTCATGGGTAACGTAGCAACAGTTGATGATATAATGGAAGACTTATAAAAGTGTCTTCTAGGAGTCAGCAAACAAGCAGCCGTTAGTTAAGAGAACTATCAGAAAAGATTATATAAGATGCTATTTCCCAATAACTGGGTAAATGTTTACTAAGTGCAGGGTGTTTGTACCTGCTTAAAAATAAAGAAACTGTAGTGGAGGTATGTGTTGTAAAGAGATTTTGAAAAGGTACTTGACATTTATTCTTTGTTTTTGTGTTCATTTTGTTCTTCTCATTTGTGTTATTTACTATTTTTTTCTTATAGCATACTTTGTCTTGTGTCATTTTACAGTGGCATACATATGAGTACGATAGCAATATGTAACTGTAAAAATTGTCATAGTATTTGTAAATTTATTATTTTGAAGCAAGCTAATGGTTTGCTTTACACGAGAGTGTAAAGAGAGGGTATCATAGAGAAAGTGTAAAAGAGACATTTAAAATGACAATAGAGTAGTGAAGCAGTGAATGTACAAGACTAAAAGAAGAAATGTATTAAGTTGTATACTTTTGTTTTTAAGCTTTCCCTTGTGTTAGACAATTAAACAATGTGTATTTTTTAGAATATTCATAGCATATTTATAGGAAGTATTGCTCACATGAGCTAAAGTTGAAAATACATTTTAAGAAGGCCAAGTTTACTATTAGGTTACTATTTTACAAATACTTTTATTTTGTGTTGTCTTGCTTTTCATTCCTTTCCCTTTCATTTCTGCTCTTTTGTTTTATTTTATTTTGTTGTCTTCAAATTTATTTGCTTGTTTATTGTCTTATATTTTGTTGCTATAAGAAGGATTTATTTTTATATTTTATATGAACTCCTTTTTTTGATGTTGCAAAAAAGGTTAATTTATTTGTAGCCTACTTTAAGGGGACTTATAAAATTTATTTATATGTTTTCTAGTTTTGTGCTTTCCCGTTGCTGTTTTCGTAAATATATTTCACTGTACTTTTGTTTATTACTTTATAAAGATTAAAAGGATTTACAGTTGGAAAGGATATATACGAAATTGACCATTATAAAGCTTACTTTCAGGTCATTTAATTTCTTTCGTTTTTTTTCGGCTAAAAGTTTTAAGACAAAACGGATTCTTCTTTAATAATAACAAGATAATTCTGTTGTAAGACCATTTTGAAACAAAGAGTGACAATTTTAATGACTTTTGTTTTGACTTTATTTGCTAGGCATGTTAACAAAAGAAAACTTTACACTCTAAAATTTTGTTTAGTGACATCAAGTTATAAGATAAAATAAAAACAAGTGGGCTGTGCTGAATCTTATGTTCCCTTCACCAAAGTGAGGAGTAAGAAATGTATTTAACGACGAAAGAATTTTACTTTATTTAAGTGAGAATAAAAACAGTCGTTCGTGTTTTTTCCTCAGCAAATGGTCATGAAAAACAAAAACATAAGAACGTTGAATATATCTCCGTCGTTCATTACGGCTTTTGTTAAATTTCCTTAGCAAAAATATACGGACAAATTCCAACAGATCAAGGCATTATCTAAGGCTGTAAGTTACTGGGGACTTTAGTCCAGTCGTTTCAACATTGGACGTAAACGTGAATATCGTTAAACCAACTTTGCTATCTATAAAGCTCTAAAGTATAAGCTATAAAGTATTCATTTTTTTCGAGGTCGCAGATGCATACTGTAGAAATTATAAACGGAATGACAAACGTATACATACCCATTCTACATTTTTTGGGGTGTAATTAAGCATTTTAAAAAATTCAAATTTTATATGTCTGTTAAAGCATATAAATTTTTCTTACATACACACACATATATAAATATTTTTTTTAATATCCTTAAATTTTTGTACAAAACAAAATGTAAATTTTTAACATGCTTTAAAGTAGACATTTTATTTTGAATATTTAAGAGTCTTCTTTTAGCTGTAAAGAAATATGTAGTAATTTTCAAACCAGCCAAATTTTTTTATTAAAACAACTGTCAAGCATAATATTAACCGTGCTCTCACACGTACCTTTACGCACACACTTGCATGCAAAATTAGTTACATAGACTACTTACTACTCTTCACGTATGTTTTTGTTAGTAAAAACTTTATCACAACTGCGTTTTGGTATTTTATTAGATTTTTGATTTGTGGTAAAACTCATACAACGCGTTTTTTTTTTGTTTCAGAATGTGTTTCGTTTTATTCGTGGTCATCATTTGTATTTGAGTCACGTGTTTGCTTTTTGTATATTCACTTTATTTATACAGAGTAAAATATTTAGTGCCAAAGATCTGATGCTGGCAAATAAAAAGGTGAATTTAGCTTTATTGTTATGTTGTACACATAAATATATATATTTTTAATTTTTCAAAAGGTAGCAGCAAAACTTATTTTGTTTTGTAATTTTTGCTTTCGCTTGTTTTTACTATAAATGTATGTATTTTTGTTAATTCTAGTTTTTTTTTCTAGAAAAATATACCTTGTGAATACTAAATAGTTAAGTAAATATCATAAATTATACTTAGGAGATATGTGAGAAATAAGGTGCAACCTTTATTTTAAATATTGTTTTTATTTCAAGGTATACTTTTGGGCGTATTTATTTTTAATTTTTGGCATTTAATATGATTGTTGAAATTTATTTAGATGGTGATATTAAATTTAGCACAAAATAAGTTGGAAGAAATGTTAAGCAGTTAAAGTTACTACAGGCCAGAAAATATATATAAATTAATCAGCAAAAAGTTGCTGTAAGGAAAATTATTTTAATTTCCCTAGCCTTAAAATATACCAAATATATTTGCGAAAAGCTTATATATAACACAAAAAAAATTAATTACTTAAAAACAGTTTTATGCGATTTTTTGCTTAAGCAAGAGTTTCTCTAAAAACAGGTAATATTTGTGCTAAATTGCGTATTAATAATTAAGCTGAGAGAAATTAAATTTGTAGAAAAAAGATTGATTTAAAGCCTTTAAGTAGGCAATATAAAATAGAGAGAATGTCTTAAAGTAATCAAATGTAGGATTCAAATGGTGGTCATTAAATTATATGTTTTAAAATAATAAAATAAAAAAAAATATAATGAGGAAGAACAAGCAGTATTTAATTTCTCTCGCACTCTCTCAAATTTCTACTGTTTGAATATAACAAAACAATAAATATACCTTAAAAAGTCTTATTATTTTATGACTTTTTTGTTTGAAATACAACAACTTTTTTTTTAAATATTAAGACATTATGATAAAATGACTTAATAGGACACCGTTTCAATCTCCCAAATGTGTATATAAAAAATTATAAATGCTAAATTATAAAACTAATGAATATATTCCTAAAACTTTGCACAATTTTAGTTTACGGTCTTGATTTATTGACCACCCCTAAAAGTATTTTAAAACATTTTAAATTTTTAGTGAGACTGACGCTCAAAAGTCGTTATTAACTTTATATCGAAAATTCAAAGACAACTAAATTTTGATTAAGTTAATATTAAGAGTTTTTAGAGTTTTTTTTCGTACCGCAAGCATAGAAAGTGATAAAATCCTTAACAGACGCATACCTATATGAAACTCTATAAAAATATATATTATATTAATTACGTAGCTTAAATTGAAAATTTTGATTTCAATTAATATCACCACTCCCCCAGTCACCAGCAAAAAAGTTAAAGCTAAAGTCAAAGTAACTTAGACTCTTCACAAAATATAAATGTTTTCAAGAAATGTTTCTTTAACGATCATTGAAGAAATGACTTTCATCAAATTGATGTAGCCTTTCCATTCTTTTACTCCGTTTACTTTACATATGTATTTATTGTTGAAAATTCATTTCCACTATTCTGCTTCCTTGGCGGTCACAACAATTTGTGCTGAAAGTTTTTAGGTCTTACGCATGCATATCTTTGTCAATAATAAGTTTAAATTGTTCACTTAACTACACTTATACTTGAAACTTATTCCTTTGAGTACACACAACAATATTTTTTTTGCCAAGGTCTAATGGATGTTTTGCTTTTTCCTCACTTTCATACAGCAAACAGACGAATTTTAACACATTTTTTAAATAATCACGTTGCCAGAGACAGGCATTGCTGTGCTTTATGACTATTTTATTTTTTGAATTTAATTCTTTTGTCTTGATTTAAAAATATAGAAAATTTTGGACGTTTCTTCAATAAATGTATGTATAATGTTTAGAGGTTTTGCTAGAAAATATGCAGTACTTTTTTCAAAGTCTTTTTTTACTACTCTTCAGAGACTCATAAAGTATGAAAACTTGTTAAACTTGGTTTTTACTTTTCCTCTAATATTTACAATTTGTTTTCCAACATTTCAAGTGTTGTTTTCTTTGTAGTTTTGTTTGCAACAAAACATATTTTCCACGGACCTTTTTCCCTAAAGATTTTTAATTTTATATTTGAGTTGAAAAAAATGTATAATAAAAAAGTTTGCAGTAAAATAAAAAGATAAAATTAAACTACAAGTGTGCTGAAAAGTAGGAAAAACATGCTTTGGCGCTATAAAAAAATAACCAAACACAAACAAACAAACAGCTAAACACATTTGTTTAAAGATAAGCAGCATACTTTTAGGGGCGAGAAAGTCATAGGCCATAAATAGACACTTATGGCAAAAAAGTTTTACAATCTCGTGCATACTTTTTTTCTTAAAGCAAGGTTTAACTAAACAAGAAATAAAAGATTTTTTTAGACTTAAAGAAAATATAAAAATGTTTTAAACAAAATTTAAATTTTTATGTTTCATAACTTTTTGTTTAACGGCATTTTTTCATTCATTTTAATTCTCGGCAAATGCAATTAAACTAAGTCAAGCTATTTGCTTGCAAAAAGAACTAAATAACCAACTTTTACCTTAATGACCATAAAAATGTTGTATGAAGCGCAATAAAAATGTAGAGTAAAAAAGTCCGTTAACACAAAGTTATACGTTTAGCTAATTTTTTTGCCATAGTCAGCTATTAGGAGCAAAGGCTTAAAGTAGCACTGTTTTTAAAGTAAAACTTTCTTTTTTTTATTTTAGAATGCTAAAAACTGAAATAGCACTATGAAAAAAGCTGTAAAGCACATTAAAGGGGTCGTTACACGTAACCAGGATATTAATAGAGACACTATAGTTAATTCTGTTTTATTACCAAAACTAAAATATAATAAAAAACATGAAGCAGCAACTAAAAACAAAATGGAAAAATTGGCCATAAATAATGGTTATTAACAGGAAATAAAAAATAAATGAAAACAAGTTTTTATTTTCGCTGATCATAATTGAAGTTATTAAAGAGGTACCATAAAACTAAAGCCTTTAGAAATTTGTTTGTGGATAATTACTAAAAATAGAACAAAACTAATTGAGTGTATTAAAAATTATAATTTTATCAGCATACGCCTGTTAAAAAAATGTTGAGAATTTTTTTTCAATGGCCTAAAAGTAGGCTCCACTTATAAGTTGTTCATATTTAAAAGTTATTAAGACATAAATGCATTTTCCAAGGAAAGATTTTAGTCGATTATCTCACTCAAAGTTAAATTTGTTTTCATAATTAAAAAAATAAAGCAAAACAGCGAAAATTTTTTTTTTACTTTTTTAAAGAGTTAAAGTTAAAAGTTTTTTTAAATACATATTTTTGAAGCTAGAGGAATAATTAAAAAAATATGTTCTACAACCAGAAATCTTCTTCACGTTACAATCATCATAAACCATGGCTTTTTACAATGGATTCAAGCAGATGTTATCTACACGGATTTTAGAAAAGCATTTGACTTAATAATTTGTTTCTCACCAAGAAACTTTGAATAATGGAATTTTCAGATTTAAGCAT
The DNA here is from genome assembly GCA_956483585.1 of Gymnocheta viridis. Classification (NCBI taxonomy): domain Eukaryota; kingdom Metazoa; phylum Arthropoda; class Insecta; order Diptera; family Tachinidae; genus Gymnocheta; species Gymnocheta viridis. The sequence goes on along the minus strand of OY101444.1, from coordinate 73,456,870 downwards.
AAAGTGGGTATATTCGCACTTAACAAATATATCACAGACAGTTCGTTTTAAAAACACATTTCCTAAAAGCATAACCGTACCTTCAGGTGTACCCCAGGGAAGCCATCTGGGGCCGCTACTATTTTCGCTATTCATTAATGATTTGCCTGCAGTAATAAAATTTTCATCTGTCCAGTATGTCTATGGACTATTCACTTTATAAGTGGTGCAACGTAAACTTAATGAAGCTTGATTTGAAGAAATGTAAATTATTGAGATTTGTAAGATCTAATCAAATTACTGAAAACTATTTTCTTGATGATCATCAATTGAATTTGGTTGACAGTTTTCTAGACTTAGGCATTTTCTTAGACACTAAGCAGAATTTTATCTCACATATAACATTTGCAGTAAACAAGGCTAGGGGCACACCGGGCTATATGAGGCGCAGAACAAAAGAGTTTAATGACCCGTACATTAAGAAAGCATTGTACATGTCACTGGTTCGTCCGATTCTGGTATATGAATCAATAATATGGGACCCTATTTACCGAATTCACTCTTAATGCAATTGAATGCAGAAGCCATTTCTGATATTTTGCTTTCGAAGATGACGTTTGAAACCAGTTAGTTAACTTCTTACTTCTTCTTAGCCTTTTTACTCTACTCAACTTGACCTTATTAAGCTGCCTACTCTAAAAAGGCGATGAACTATCCTGAATATATCATTTGTCTTCAATATTATTAATGGTGATATGTATTCTGGATTTCTGATCAACGAAATTTAGTTTAGTGTTCCTCAATGTCAACACGTAACTTCATTCCTCTACCAGTGAAAAATTTTAGAGGTAATTATGCTGATGCCGATCCTCTTAGAATAATGTGTAATACATTTAACCAGTTTTATAGACTTATACAGCCCAATTATGAATAAAATATTCCCCGGGAGATTTCTCCCTTTTCCCAAAACGGGGCTGTTCACATATAATATGCGAACAATTAAAATGTGAACATATATGTGAACAGCCGCTTTTTGGGAAAAGGGAGAAATCTCCCAGGTAATTTTTATTCATAATTGGGCTGATTCGTAATGTATTAAAAAATCCGATTAAAAATTTTCTAAACATCTAAATAAATATCAATAATTGTCTTCAATTTCATTGACAAATAATAAATAAGTAAATAAAATGAAATAAATAAGCGCGATTTCCATAATACAAACGACTACAAACGACTGGTAAAATATTTGTATGGAAGGAAGTTGCTCGAAAAACTGAGTATTTTGCATATAAAATTTTTACTCAACTTTATCATCTGAATTGTGGCAACCGCACCTTATTAACTCCGACATTTATACGCCACTTTTTGTGTGGCTTCTTAAAACTAATTATTTTCTGCGAGTATCCTGCTTTGAATTCTTCGATAGGTACATTTCTGGGCTGTAGGTGTCTGCTCTGGACACATACTGGACATCATATCAGAGTTATTAGATATCGGTTTAGTGGAACTAATTAAATAATTCAACGCGATGGCTTGTGTCTAGTACCGGATACCGGGAGATATATACCTGAATATTTACAAGTTGATACTGACGAGTGGATTCTAATTGATTGCTTGAGAACCAACCATATCCTCGAAGGAACCACATAAAGGAGTGGAAAAATACCGAAGATAATAAATCGATAATTTTTAAAAAACATAACCCTGATTAAAAATGTGATAATTCTTGCAAAAAACCGACTACAACACAGCCAAATATTTGACTAAAGAATGTATTAAGTAGAAGTAGTTTAAAAATAATATTTACTTCGTTAGGGCGTGGCGCTCTCCACTTTTCATACCCCAATGTTGTACTGCTACAAGAATTAGATGCGCGTGCGATGTTTCCTAGAAGGAGGTTTAGTGAAAGTCGTTGAAAATAATATTTACTTTGCATAGGAGTGGCACTGCCCACTTTTATAATAATAATTTAGTATTTTTCCGTTACAATATTAAATGTTTATGCAAAGTTTCATAAGAGTCGATTATGTAAAATATGTTAAAAAAGAATATGTATTCACTTTGTGTGGGCGTAACGCCGCCCACTTTAAAACAGCATTAATCTGGAACTACATATTTCGAATAAAGAAAAAAATCTATAATCGGCCTTTAAACGATAAAGATAAAGCGAAACACACAATAAAAAAATACTGAAAACTTTTTGTTTTATTTCTAAGTCAGTTAATAAATTAGCACACCAACTGGAGCTTTTGAAAAGCTTTAAAAAATATCAATTATTGTACTTCTGGTAAGCGTATTGATAATTAAAATACAATTGTTAGATTAATCAAAGTCAGTATTTTTTCTTAATGATTTCTTTCAAATGGATTTATTTTTTTTTATAATAAAAATAATTAAGGATATTACTCTTCTTCAATGTGTAATTCCTTAGAAAATCTTTAAATTGTTAACAAATAATCAATAAATATTTCTTATGCCCTACAAAACTTCATCTCCTTCACATTTATACACTTCTTATCTATAATTCAATAAATATTTAAAAGAAAGAGGGGGAAAAATGAACAGGAAAAATATCCTTATCATAAATAAAGAAGTCATATAAAGCCATCAATACAAGTCTCTGTAATAAATGTGTTTGCTTGTTCAATTTCATAGAGCATGTGCACACATACACATGTGTATGTATGCTTGTACATTTGTATAGGTGTGTGTGTGCATTATTGGAATAACGCACATAATTTTGGTATTTTTAAGGAATCTATTTTCTCATATTTATTAAATTCTTCATATATATATATATATATTTTTATGTAAGAGTACGGGTGTGCGTGTGTGCATAATTTCCTGGCTTAAGCTTTACAAAAAAGCATATGGTGGCATATAACGCCCCCTACAACTAACATATTTTATTGGGACGTTGCTGGTTGCTGGTTGGTTGTGATGATGATGAGCATGGTGTTGACAATAAAAGTAACCAGCAACAACAAAATATAAAAACACAAACACACTTTAAAACCAGTCTTCTTTTAAGGATCATAATTTTATTTTGCTGTTTTCAACAGAAAATATTTTTATTTATACATTTTTAAAATATAGTTATTTTCGCTATATTAAAAAAAAAGTAAATAAATAACTGAGAATAGATAAAAAAAAATTTCTTCTCTGGCTTAAAAAGCACGTATAAAATTGAAAAGATGTAGATTTTTGCAAGATGCCCTACAATTTATTAAGTTTATTTGTTAATAGATCTCACAAAGAATGCACATGGAACAGCACATAAATTTTACTATGGTTTCGTTAGACAGAGACAAGTGCAAATGTTCCATATTGTATCCTTGTTTAAGATATTTCAAACCGGAATGCAGAAACAGTCTTAGCGTTGGGAACCTTAAATAAAGATATCCGTTTTGTTATTGGACATGTTAAGAAGAGTACTCGTACTTTACTATGCTATTTATGAAAAATAAAAAAGGATATAATCATATAAATTAAAAAACTACTGTTCATATTTTTTATACTTATCGTCGTTCCGAAATTATGTTCAGATATATGTATCACAAAATAAAAAAAATAAAATAAGACCGCTTCTCCTGAAAACTCAAGACTTGACGCATAAAACTTGACGTGTGTGAACTGCGTCTAAGATCCTGAACTCGTGCTCCGGAAGTACTGGAAATTCGGATCATCTAATATTTTTTTTGTGTATAATGTTGAAACTTCACCTTCAACTTGCCAAAGAAAATCAAAGAAAAAATTTTGGAGATACATGAAGATAACTTTGAGACCACGATATTATTTGTTGTATGTGAAAGCCCATAATCCATATCCGCGTCAGATATCAACCACTGAATTTCAAATATCCAATAATGCTGCTTTACAGTGAAATGTTTTACTAATTAACTGCCTGTTTTTAGAAAATGAAAACAAAATTGTGAGTGAGAGTTAATATTGAAAACAACAATAAGATACGAAAATTTGCTTTTGTTTTCAATATAAATTCTCACTCACAATTTTGTTTTCATTTTACAAAAGTAGGCAGTAAAATCTATAATTTGTTTTTTAAAGAAATATTTTCTTATTCGCTTAAAATCGTACAGGGAAAATTGTCGAAGTTTTTCATGGCCTTCCTTGTGTAAGTATGTAAATTATTTTAGTAACTAACATTTTAATAGCGTTTTTTATCGACATATATCTTCCATTCACAACCTGTTGTCGGAGTTGTATGTCAATAGATTTTACAATAGGCTTGAAATGTTATTGGTTATATATCTATGAAAAATATTTGTACAACAAATTTTTGTATGGTTTTCTAAATGTCGTAGTCGAATTTCAAAAAGAAAAGGAAAAATTATTTGTTAATATTTTAAGTTTTCGATTTAAATCTTTTATATATAATTTTTGTGTGACGGTGTTTATGTTTAAACTCATCCAAAACAGTTTTACCGATTTTTATGAAATTGTTTATGTGTATTTGGTAGCTATGAGAATAAATAGGTCGTACGTAAAGTATATTTTATATCGATTTTCGTCTGTGGGCCAAGGGGCAAGGCGAAATCAAATTTTAAAATTTTACCACAAGTGCTCGCTACACAAAACAACATTTCTTAACGGATTTTGATTTTTTTAAACATATTATGCACGTAACCTGGGCAAGGCCGAAGAATATTTTTCAATAGACCACACCTTCTTCTACTCCCATTTCTTCCATATATCTAAAATGAGGCAACCATCCCATCGTTGCGTCTGTCTCAGATTGGTTGGCAACACACAGCGCGTGTACTCCAGAGGAGCGGCTGAATATGCCGAAGGAAAACTATAATCTCTTCTGAAGGCAACGGGAAACTATTGAAGTAATGTTCCTCGAAAGCCATACAAATATGATATCGTGCAAAACTTATGAAATTATATCAAATGTAAAATGAAATATAACCAAATGTAATTGTATTGGTCGGTAACATTCGAAAACCGAATTGGCAAATAAAGAAGAAGAATAAAAACTAAATAAATACAATGTTCTACTTTTTATATTTAAATATTTTACAGGGTTGCATTTTTCCTTATACCTGCACAAAAAATTTAAAGAAAGTTCGGTGCGCTGCCGAATATCAACAGAATATATCTTTTTGCCGAACTTCGATACCGAACCAGAAAATTAAGTAGGACACCAATAATCATTTATAATTAAAAGCTTAAGCCCGTATTAAAAATAAAGTTCTTAATTTTTTATTTTAAAGCTTATTTCAGGGATGTTAATCGCAATCGTTTTTATTATAAAAATTTGTTCAATAATAAATTTATAAACAGCTTTTATCTTTAAAAACTTGCAAAAAAAAAACGGTGAGTGTAATGGGGTTGGTAGGGTGAGTTAGATTGTATTTCGTTTTACGCTTCTTCATTAACAGACAAACAAACAACATAACCATGAAAAGGGAGCGTACTTCCTGTGTATGTGCTTTTGGGTGTGTGTGTGTGTGTGTATTTTTTATTGCATTTAAAAGTTAACAATAAATACACAATCAAATTGACAACTGTCCGAACTAAATAAATAAATAAATTTGTGTGGATTTGTTATGAATTTTCTCAAAAATAAGAAATGAAATAAATAAAGAAAGAAATGACACAAGAAAGCAAGAAACTTAATAAATTGCGTGAACTCTTTTTAAAGTATAAAAATATATGTTTTTAAATAAGTATGTGTACTCAAGTATATATACTCATATATGCGAGTATGTACATACATATGTATATTTATTTGATCGGTTAGTTTAATATGATATGAAGTTTATATTGGGTGTGCAAGAATATTACCAATTCTATTGCTTTGGTATTAAGTTAAGCGACTTTTATGACTTTCTATTGCCCCACATTAAAAACTTACCAAAACACACATACATAACTTTCACACACTCATATATATATGTATGTATGTGTTTGAAAACTTTTTTATACTTTTATATTATATAATTGATTTCGTTATGAGCAGCAGTAAATAATCACATGTACATATACATACATACATACGTAAACCATACGCTCTTCTATCTGGTTGGCAAAAATCTTTAAAAAGGAAATTGTTGGAAATTAATTTTCTATTTATTTGTAAGAATTTTTTTAATGTTTTTTATTCCGTATGTGTAAGTGTATTAGTAAACATTTTGCTATTTGTATTGGTTGTCGAAGTTTCTTATAAGTTTCATAAACATGACATTTATTTGCTTTTATTGAACAACTGCTTCTAGCAAAGTAAATATGTGAATGGGAGGGTATCTCTGTGTGTGAGTGTGTGCGTGTTTGTGTATTAGTAAATTATTAACCCTCCTCCTTCCTATTGACTTATTTTTCCTGACTGACTTCCTTGCACAACTTTTTCATGTATATTTTTCGTTACTTAAGTGGATTTTACATAAGTAATTGAAAATTGATTAGAGTTTTACTACGAAAAATATATATCTATTAAGTATTAAGATAAGTTTCTGTACTTAATCAGTTGCTTTAATGATATGTCTTTAAGGTTTAAGAATTGCAATTTGTTATTAACAATTTCTTTTTTGCTAGAAGGAAAGAAACATAATATTGATTAATATTCTTATTAGAGGCTTAACAGTATAAAAGTTTTTAATTAAGAGTTTAGTAATTTAAGTGTTTCTTTCTATTTTGTACTTTTAAAACTATTTAACCATTTTAAGGGCGAAATATATATGCTTAAAGATTTAAATGACCTTGAAAGTATGCTAAAAGCTTTCGATGCTTCATTTGTTAAAAATTTTGTGAGCTTGAGTCCTTTTTCAATAGTAGTAGAATCTCACAAATTAGAACCCCTTTGCGCACCGGGCAGTTCGAATTTCTGTACATTTTTTTACGGAAAATTATAAAATTACAATAACAATAGATAGGTAAGCTTTATTTTAACACAAAACAGTTTTTATTTAATAACATTTAATTAATTGAACATATTAAATTCATAGAAAAACTTTTAAAAAGTTTTTTAATTATTAGGCATTTAATTGGATTTTAACTTAAAATCGGTAATACTGGCTTGTTTTTTTTTATTTACTGGTTACAACGATATCGTTACGGACGTCCAAAAGGTTAGACATGTGCTTAATAAAAAATATATCACTGGTTTTACACCATTTTATAACATTATTGATGCTTTCGCACATATAAACACTTCACTTTGACCCAAATTTGTAAAAGCATATCAAATTACACACGCATACGACCGAATTGTACACACTACGAATATCTCGATGATTCCTCGTTTTATTTCTACTTTAATGAGCAAAAAAAATTTTTAGTGAAAATATAAAAAAAAATTATAAAAAAACTTCCAGAAATTAGAACCCCTGTTCTAATTTTAGAGCGTTTAGTGTTTAATGGTTTTTCGTGTGTTTAGTTAAAAATCACATAAAATATATTTCCTAGTGGAAATAAAAACAAACAAAAAAAACACTTGCTGAAATTAGAACCACAGGTTCTAATTGCAGATCGTCGAATACAATGAAATGGCCGGTTCTAATTTCTGGACGATTCGAATTTGTGAGATTCTACTGTATTAAGAATATTCTTAAAATTTTACTAAAGATTTAAAATTCTTTGATTTGCTCTGATATATTTGGAGAGTGAATGCTTATCTACAAAACAAGAACTTATGTATTTGACTGAATATGGAAATGATATTTTGCATTTTATTGTTCTGCGAAGTTCTACCAAAGACTTATGCCATTCAAAATCCTGAAAAATTTGCATCATTTCGCCTTTTTGGTATTATATTTTGTAAAGATTTTTTCTCCATTTAATGTCTAGCTTTCGGGGGAGATACCTTCTACAGTTATCCATTTAGGAGAGAAGTTTAAGAAATAATTAACCTTACCCAGAAATATGAGTTACGTATTGTTTGGTTGGATGCAACAGAAGATAATCACTTCTCAGAGTGGCACTTTTTCTAAGTGCTCTTGTATAAAGTATACGAAACAAGTCCTCGTTACTCATATTCTACCACTGGTGAGGCTCACAAAAGGAAATGTGATGGACCAACTAGTTCTCTGATATATTGAAATGTGCAATCGGAAGAAAAATATGCGTCACATAGGCATTATACCAATAGCTTTACTGTTTGTTACTTTTTATGAAGCTGACTTACAAAAAATTATATATATATGTATACACACAATTTTTGTCAATGACACTTTTCGATATCTAAGAAAAATCAATAGACTTTTCACACCAAAGCAACGGCAACTTTTAATTTTAACTAGATATAAAATATTTTTCTGTACTTTGTGGTTTAGCTAATAAAGGAAAAATGTGTACATCGGAAAGATTTAGAATGGCCACCGCATCTCAGTTTGGCAGTCAGTTGCTGAAATTTATATTATAGATAGCAACTGGATACTAATCGTTGTCGATTTCAGTTGATATTTATGTTTGTCTGAAAACCATCAATTTTCAAATGCAACAAAAGTTCAGTTGCTATCCATAATCTACCTATTGGCCTTTCTATAAATATAAAAGAGGACTAGGATTGATCAAAATATTTCAATTTGAATGTTTAAAGTTGAATGTCTTGAAAACTATAAGACAGGACCTCAATTAGGAAAATAGCCTGTTTAGTAAAATTCTGTAAGCCGAAATAAAAATAAAAAATTGCTACAGGTTTGATATTTTCATGCACACGAGTTGCCCTGTGTATCGTCTCCTCAAACAATGGTAAAATTTCAAATTTACATTTCATTTATGATAATTTTATATAACCATTCATCCACTGTGTGGTGATTGCAAAAATTGTCGAATAATAAAAGTATCACGTTATAATAACCGTTTGCAAACAATTTATGATTCTTCGAATTCGATTCTGCAAAGTAGTCAGGTGGTTGTTACAAGTACAATCTCAACGTCGGCAATATTTCATATTTCAAATAAATGATTGTAGAAAATATAGCGTAACAGAAAATACATACTACATTTCAAGGATGTCTAGTTACGGTCCTAAAAACCTTCTCTTTTTCCGCCAGACCGAAACAATAAGAGTAATTGACAATTGCAACCTATTTATGGTCCTTCCAGGTGGCTTCTTCATGTTGTTGCAACAGCAATTGCCCCATTGTTTCATAATGCTTCCTTTCTGAAAATGTTATCACAGTATTATTCGGCAAAGATTCATATAAAGTTCACACACTATTTCGACCATATTCTGCACGAACTCCGAACTCTATCTGACAAAATTTTATAACTGAGAAACATACTTCTAAGACTCTTGTATTGAAAATGTGTCATGCTAAATAATTTCTTTGTTTTCAAAATAATCTAAAACATAAAATATTTTCCAATTTCAAAATATTAAACCAGACTTCAAATTTCATAATTTAAAAGCAAAATCATTACTAATACCTGCTGCTTATACCATAAAACATTATGTTTTAATCCTCTTTAATACATTTTAGAAAAAAATTCAAAACAAAATAAATAAATTATTTACAAAAATGTTGAAACTATTTTCAGTAAAGATACGTTTAAAATATTTGTGGTTTTTATATTGTCACTTAATGTTAATTAATATATTTTAAATAAAAATTTAGTGTCAAATTAAAATAACAACAAAAGTGTTTTTCTCAATATACGAGTATTAACAATGACCACAGGTTATTAATTATTTCATCATTTGCAGGTGATTGCTCGTACATATATAGTATATACGAGTATAAAAACAGGATAAATCAAAAACTTTAAACATTATTTAACTGCCATAACTATGTGGTTAAAATATATACATAAATAAATGTGTATGTAGTATGTTGGCTGAACAAAATTTATAAATCAAAAATAAAGAGTTTGTTAAAATAAATATATTATAAATAGAATAGCAATATGCTTTAATCAAAAAATTTTTTAAAGTAATTTTAAAAAGGCTTCCTTGGGTTAAAACATGAAATACCAAAGAACGCTTCAATAAAGTGATAAACCAGAGCCAATAGTATTTATATTTCAACGCTAAGCCGCCACTGCGTTCAAAAAATCTTTAAATCTTATATTGAACTAAATATGTAATTAATATAAATAGACATCACAACGAATCTACGTATATTTAATGAAATTAGTATTTTAATGTTATTTCTTTATTTCATTACTTCATCGCATTTTTAATGCAAAACTTAACAAATTAATTTGCATTCGTCACCTCACAATGCGGCGTTTCATTAGAGTATTAAAGTGCATAACTCTCTTCGATCAGCTGTGGAGGTTAAGCAAAACATGTTGACTGTAGATAGCCAAAAAAAAATGTATGATGGATCAAATGGCAACAAGTAACCCCACAAGAAAATGATGACCGAAACTAACACATACACATTTTTTATACTAACCTATTTGCAAGAATTTTTTATGAAATTTTCGATACCAACGTTGCCATTGTTTAGTTTTACCTTATAATATTAATATACATTATATTATACAATAATAATTAAATGAAATTTTTTATTTTTTGAATTGTCTGCGTATTAAGATACTAATTTAGTTGATTTTGATTTGAGCTAAATTTTTATTTATATTTTTTTAATTTTAAAAATTTTTGTATACTCTAACCTATAATATTTAAGTTACAGGAAGTTTTACAAATAATATCTGTTTAAGTAGAATATATTTTGAAAGACAAAAAGAACCTTTGTTGGCATATTAACTGTAATTAAAAATTTTATAATAAACCAAATTGCTTTTGAGAAAAATTTTTGTTAGTGGTAACACTGATTGTTACATGCAAAAAAATTTATTAGTTGTTGCACTCTAACATATATGTTAGAATGAAACAAATATTGTGCATATACTAACATGAAAATATTTCGGGCATTTCTAAAGCAACTATTCAAGGAACCCCATTTAGGAGTGATACAATAATTATTTTAAGTTATTATTTGTAGTTCCAAAAACTTAATTATTTTAAAAGACTTTGTAAATTCTTCTATTTGTTCACAAAATAACATAATCTTTCAGAAAACCTAATCATCTTTCCTAAACCCGTTTTCTGGCATTACGGGCTTATACATCAAGTTTGATCATACAGACGTGTTTACCAAATGCATCATCAATGACAAGTAAAAATACGGCAGTGTAAACAGGTCAGATATATGTATATGTTCCATAGTTGATATTTTTAATTAGTTAGACAAAGATGAAAATCACACACATCACCTTTTCCACATTGCCCTCAACAAACAGATGCAAACTTAGATGGAGATATCCATCACCACTGCCGGTCAAATGACCGGTCATTTGACTTTCACTGTTCATGCTGGGTATTCAACTGTTGTGTGGAGCGGAACTACCTAACTCTGCGTTTCTAAGTCAAACACTCAACGGTTTCGTAACACTTATGTACGTCTTATGAACGCGACCATTGTATAATAAATAATATGTACACGAAACATTTATGGAAGCAGTACAGTGTTTAATTTTCTTTGCTCTCAAAATACTTTATTCTTGGGTAAACTCTATTAACTTTAATTTAATTTTAGTTTGAAAAGTTTATGAGAAAATATTTATTAAAAAAAAATTACTTCACTTTCAAATTGGGTGGGGAGTTTTTGCTTAACAGTTTTTTTTTTGCTTTTAACAATTTTTGTTTAATAACAATTTTCCATTTTGCTAGTCTTGCTTGTCTTGCTGGTAATTAATCATCATTATTTCTAGAAGATTGTGGTGGTATTTTTTGGTGTTTTTATTTTTGCCTTTGAAATGATAATTCTAAAGGGTTTTTGTTTTGTCTATACTAATGTTAAAGATGTAGAGATGAGAACAACCCCCTTTTTTGTTTGGGCAAAGTTTTAATTTCATTTACATAGCATTTAACAAAGAAATAGAAATAATGTTTGAAGTACTTTCAAAAAATATTTTACGTCCTTCTTTGAAAAGCTGTTATAAAAGACATTAACAGATATTAAGTGCTATTTAACCATAAACATACTCGTGCATTAAAGAAAGAATTTGTTTAAATGATGATGATGATGGTTTATATAGATTTTTTTTATTTTTATTTTTATTTTTTTTTTTGGCTAAAAGACTGTCTGGTCTAATGGCCTTATAAGCACAAGAAGCTGTTAGTAAAGTATTTCTTTTGATTTCAAACAATGACATCAATCATTTGTTAAGTAAAACAAGACAACAATTGTTAATCTGTATATAAGAAAAAAGAAGAAATAGTTCTGGTATAATGAATATCAATCTTGTCATGAAGTATTTATAAAGGAAAATGTAAATATTTTTGCAACGAAAAGAACTTTTTTTGTTGCTTTAAACTTAAACTTGGCCTATATAAATTTCTTCTATTTAAACGTAATATATCATAACTTATAACCTACTTACGTAATTTAATACAAATGTTAGTTTAGCTACTCTGCAGCTTTAACTTATCAATTATTAATAACAAAAAGCTGTCGAGTTTTGTTACCACTACATTTTGTGGTCTTTTTCAATAGAAATAGTGAGACTGAAGAGTAATAAATTCTTTATAAATCTTACCATGTCACTTTGTATTTAGTTGATTGTTAAGCATTCTTTCTATTAAAATATTAACATCGAAAACATTTATATCAACCAATACCTTCATGCCCCCCTTTATACAAATAAATATATCTCAACTTTCATTTAGTTTTTATATGTCCAGCTAAAGGCAACAACATTTGATATAGAATTTGTTATTTTCTTTCCAAGGCTGTTTATTCTTTTGTAAAAGCACAAAAAAACCCAAGTTTTTGTATGAGTTATGACTTAAGCTGACATTTCATTAGAAGGCATTATTTAGCTTTGCTATAATAGTTTTTTTTTTTATTACCAAATATTATTAGGCCTTAACCAACAATCATTAGTAAATGTCAAAAACAATTCTTGCCTTTTTTGCTACATAGTTTAGCTTCAAACTAACTGAAATAATAAGGCACAAAAATGTTGTCAAATATTTAATAACTTGGCCTACATTATATAGAAAATAATTCAATTAATAGGATAAAAGAGATTTTCTCTTATGTAATCCTGAGTTTCTTTTTCGGATTACTAATATAGTACACACATATGCATAAAATTATGCCCGACGGCACAGGAGCTGTTGAGACAAACGCTAACAGGAAATGAGTAGGTAAGGGTGTACTACTATGTATTTCTTCCCGAGTGGATAGGAAAAAATATTGGACGATATAACTTGCGATGCAGGCTGTCAGTGTCTTTATCTGTGGAAGCCTGGCGAGTTAACAACAGCTCAAGCTGGCTATCCCATCAAATTAAGCCCTAGTTGCACTAAAGTATAGCTGCTCTAGGGCGCGAGAAAGAGGGGCGCGATTTCGCATGTGTCAGATGTTTTGTGAATCGTGCATGGGTAGAGTGACAACATGTATAATGTATTCGTCACACCTGTATCCTATTAAAAATAAAATAAACCGCTGCATACAGAAGATTTTGTATTCATGCCAAGAAAATATGCGAGCTTGATATGTAATTACCATGACAAACGTATTTGATAAGAATTAAAAAATATCTCTAAAAAAAATCAGCCAAGTGCGAGTCCGACTCCTGCGTCTAGGGTTCGGCATTTATTGTTTGGGTAATTACACCCACCAATTTTTTCCTGAATTATATGTACATTTCATACTTGTTGTTAAAGTGACAATACACAACCTGTGAGAATTTCTTAATCCCGCATATTTGCTGGCTATGTGATGTTCCTTATAAATGCTTGCACATAACTTCCAAGATAATAGAACTTACATTTTGCACTCAAGCTCGTCAACAGCCTACAAAAAAGGAGAAAAAAGAAGCCAAACGGAAAAAAGTTTCGATAATAGGGTTCCCTATCTATGTATGTCGATGATAAGGTGATAACAGTGATAACAGTGTTCCCTATTTGACTTGGAAAGATTACCGGCTATTAAATTGCATTAAATGTATATCAAAAATACTATATTAGCGAAAACAACCTTGTGTATGGAATCATGTAAAAGAGAAGGGAAGACATGTTTATAAACGCGCAAATAGACAGACGGCTATTTAATCTAAATAAAACGAAAGCAATACAAGGCGAAGTTAAATTATTCGCGGCGGCGGCGGCATGACAGTTTTTGAACATATTTTGAACATATTTCTCTAAAAGGTGGTGAAAAAATTTAGTTAAAAAAATAGCCGAAAAGTAATAAAATTTAAAGCGCTGACACAAACAAAATTTTACAAGCTCTGCGGCTGGTTTTCAGCCGATGCGAACCGGGGGCGGCGGCGGCGGCGGTATATGCGTAAAAGCAACTGGCGCCGGCGCGTTGTCGGCTCAAAATCGGCTGGCTCGCTTCACCGGTTCATCAGAGTTATAAATCATTACAAAATACAAGACCAGCAAAAAATAAAAATTATTTTATTAAATTTATTATTCGGGACACGTCCCGATATCTTATTTCAAAGAATTTCAAAAAGTTTTGTTTGTTAGGAGTTTTTCGCTTGTCTATATACATGCATTTTATTGCTGCTTATGCCAAGTCACCAGTATATCTTAAACCATATTCGTCAGTAGTTTCAAACCTCTTATCTTATACAAAAAGTTTTAAGAGATTTGAAACTATTCAAGAATACTGTTAAAGGTCTACTGATGATTTGGCATAAGCACTAATAAAATGCATGTATATAGACAAGCGAAAAACTCCTAACAAACAAAACAATACGTAATAAAATAGTTGAGAGTCAAACACTAGACATCAAACACAATTCTATCAAAAGCAAGATTTCGATACTCAAAGCAAACAATTTTATTTTATTGTTATTTATTGCGCATTCAAAAACGGCAAAATATTGACATTTTTAAGTTGTTATTTGCAAGCAAATGTGTGCTCCAATGACATCGTCATGTTTAAGTATTGAGTTAAGACTGAAAATTATGTACTTCATATTTTGTTTGTTAGCATTTTAACTCATAACTTTTACATCAAAGTTTACGCTGCGAATGAATTGATAAAATTCTAATTTTTTGAAGTCGTTTAATAAAAGTGTTCTATGTATTTATTTTCCCAAACGTTGTTCTGACACCCATATAAATAAATGTATTTTTTGTGTACAACTCCCAACCGCAAGCGATAGAATTTTAAACTTTTACTTTAATGTTTGTTGGGAAATCTGCTTGCCCCTCGAGATACTTCACTGGAGATAATATCTTAATCTTTAAAGATTAAAAAAAAATTACACAATTTTGATTTGATTGCGTTAAGGGAAATTTTATCTCGTCTTAATAAAGTTATCTATGTATATGAAATTTTCTTCTTGTATAGAAAGTGTTAATAATATTAGTACTTCGCGTTACATTGGGAAATTATTCGTACTTTGGGGATACGATAATCACTACGTGTTTTGTGTATAATATGTATATGGGCGTTTATAACAAATAATCAAATAATAATTTATGTAAATTACAAATTAATTTATAATATTAAATAAACATTTTAAAACTTGCAACATGAACAAATATTAGCAACCAAGCGGAAAATAGTTGAACACAAAAATGATTATCAAACGAACATAAACATAAATTTAAAATAAATTGACAGCAAACAATGTTGATATTAAGAGTATTATGTTAAAAATGTTAAAATAATAATAAAAATTATAATAATTTTTAATGCAATAAAAAAGTATGGAAAAATACAATTTAAAAATTTAATAAAAAACATAAAATAAAATTTTCTTCAACATTTGGTGTTGAAATTTGAAATTATCAGAGGAGTTAGTTACGAGTAAATACGAAATTAAGTTCCAATTTTCGCAGAAGCCAATTTGCAATAAATTTTATATTTAAATTTTCGATATTAAAAAACAACCTTTTAAATATTTTTTTTAATATTAAAATTTGTTTGATTCCTAAAAAAATTTCATTCTCTGTGACAAGGTGGAAGTTCTTCCGTTTTTTTTATCAACAAAGGAGATTTATAACTAAATCCGCTTAAGTGAACAGATATTTAAAAAACTTCAAGAAAATTATTTTTCTTCCAGCTGCTATAATTTAATTTCTTTTGCCTTCTTTAAACATTGAAATTAACCATTTTTATTCTTTGAACAGAATTGAAAAGTGAACTTGATACCTATTAAAAAAGCTTTTTTTAATAAATTTTATTAATATATTACGTATTCAAATTTTACAACTAAAGCGATTTCGTAGTAATAATTTATGATGCATACAAAACTTCAATAATATTTTCTGCAGCAACTTGTTTTCATATTTAAACTTTTCTCACGTTGGCGTAGTAAAACTTTTTTAATTGCTATTTTTTACATTTACACTTTTCTCCCAAACCATTAAACACATTTGAACTTTAAATTCTTATAACAAAAGTCCTTTGAGAATTACTGCGAAATTATTTCACGATAACAATTTCATAATTATAATTAAAAATTCACTTTCAACCCAGCCGCACAAATGAAAATGACTTATTTATTGCTGGTAGTTTTTCCCCATTTCATCACAGCTAGAGTTAAGATTTTATGGAAAACGATTAAAATCAGTATTTAAATTACTGAAGAAAAATATATAAATAAAGAAATATATTTAACGCACATATTTAAATGGTTTTATTTTTTACAATTAATTTATTGTTGTTGTTTGATAGTATGTGAGACAAAATCTCAACGAATTATAATGAGTTGAGAAAATAAAAAAAAAACAAAATTATAATTCTTGTTTGATTGTCATATTTTACATAAATTTTTTAACATGAATTTTTCGACAGAACAAAAAACTTTTGTTTTATAAGTAATCAAAAACTGATTTAATGTTAAATACTCATGCACAAGAGAATTAAACTTAATTTATTTAAAATTCAAGCCAAAGAAATGAATGTAGATCTAATAATTCTTATTCAGTTGACGGTTTCAAGTTCACTATGTAAAATAGTTTTCAATAACGTTTTTCAATATTTTCATGATCACTTCGCACTTGGGTAGAATTTGAGAATAATTGTGCTCTCTAAAGTTAATTATTGTTGAAAATTAGCAATCTTAGAAAAATGTTTGTTTGGATTTTAATATAAATGACAGCTAGAATAATTGCATATACATCTCTGCAAATGAAATATAAGGCGTATGGATTCCACAAGCAGTAAAATGTTTCCATTCCATTCAAATGTGATATTTTTAAGCGATTCTGAGGATGCGAAAAAAGAAGGCAGAGATATCTCAATTTATAATATGATTGTATCTTATTTTGATGTTTCGAAAGAAGTGCAGTTTTATGTGAAATACGGAGCTGTCAAATGGCAAATCGCGAACAGAAATCATGTCGTACAACAACAACATAAAAGCCTAACTAGAGCGATATTGTCTTGTTATATTCTTAAATGTTAAGAGTTTCTGACGTAGTATGACACTAAATGCCGACTTATTCTATCTTTAAGGGGCGGCCTATAACCTCTCACAGGAAACTGTAAAACCTTTGTAGTCTGATTAAGTAACCGGGGGAAAAGAAACAAATATTCTTTAATATCTAATATTTAATACGTTCAGAATTTATTATTGCTTCAAAGAGTTTAACATCATACTTGTGTTACTTCAAAATAATTGGTCCTTTTAATTCACTTAATTAATCACTTATTTAAAATTCATTTCCCCTTTTATTTCAACTCAAGAATGATGGAAGCTAAAAACACAGCAATTCATTTCTCTGCTGCATCCTTAGTTTTTGCATGGCAAAAAATGTGAAAATACCAAATTAAATACACTTCAAGTTCTTATTTATTTCAACACAATACATTAGTGGTCATATCCTGCCCACGACTCTCCACCATTCGGATGTTAAAAGCCAATTCATTATATGAAATCAACTACAACACAACAACTACATTTACTACGTTCATAGTGACCTACCGTAGCAACATTTCTACCTGAATATCTACAACAAATTCATTTAAACTTAATTTTGCTGATAATTAATTACTTGAAAAAGAAAAAAATGTTAAGTATAAGAAAAAAAAATAAAGATTAAAATGTAAAGATTAAGATGGAAAGGTAAATGCAAGAAATGGAGTAACAAACAAAAAAAACACAAACAAATAATGAAAACATCTGTTTGAAATATGTTGTTAAGATGCTACATCGAAAAGTTTAAGTGCAAATTCGTTATAGAAAAATTTCTGGTTAGCAAGATATACAAGTTAATTTTGAAACTTTAAACAATAGAAAAAATAATAAAAATTTTACCTTTGAAGATTATTACAAGGAATCCAAGGAGTTCACTGTAGTAAAGTTTTTTATTTTATTATAAAAAAATGGAGAAGTTCGTTTTAATAAAAAATCAATAAAAAGGTCGAAAAATTAGAAAAATTTTTACAAAAAAGCTTTTAAAAAAGCTTGGCTTTCCAAGAAAAAAAATACTGCTTGCCGGAATCACTTACAGTTGCTCACATGCTTTTCGCTCGAAATGAGTCGGCTAGAAGCAATAGGTTCCGCATAAAAAAACCCCATTTAGAATAGTCTGCCTTCTTGTAATGAAATTTCTGTTTTCAATTCAATTTTACACGGAAATTAAATGAATAGATTAGTGTAGACGTTTTGTTTGTTATGCACACAAGCTCACCTTTTTTTATACTACAGCAATATCAACAATTTAATAAAATTTAGAAAAACTCCGCAATGCCAAACACTGTATGACCAAATAATTGTCTGAATATTAATTGTGATTCTATTTCAAATTCCGTTGACTTTCCTTTTCAGCTGCGTACTAGCAAACAGAAAGTCGTTTAAAGCATCCTACATACTTCTTACGTCAGCCTGAAATGCAGGCAGAACTGCTTTTACTGTGTAGAGTGTATTTATATGTGCCGGTTTTTTTACGTTTTTAATGCAACTTTATTATCAAAATTTTTACAAGAAAGCATTTTAGTAGATTTTTGTTCTCCACTGTACTTAAAATGCCAAATGTTGCTGCCATGGATTAGTAGGCTTTGTTCGAAGCTATTAGTCTCGGGCTTGCTGAATTTTTTTTTAAATAAAGCTTTGGTGTAAATTAGTTAAGGTCGTACTTAAAATGTATTAAAGTAGTTTTGTTTAGCGCCCTTTTATTTCATATTGACTCAAAATGCTTAGAAGCTTAATCTTAAAGCTTCATAAAGTGGATTATCTTTAACACACCTTTTAACAACTGAATTGCTGTAACTAATAACAATCAACACTCTTTATTTGCTTATGGTAATAAAATACAATTTGCTGCTTACATTTATTTTTGAATTCTTAAAAGTTTTTAATATAAATTTCAATTGCTTACCTATATTTTTTATGTTTGAAGTAAATTTCAAAACTATTTATCAGTACCATAGCTGTTTCAAACATTTAAACGTCTACTCGAAAATCAACTTTTTATTTTAATTTTTAAGTTTTAATTTTTAGTAACTTATCATCATGAAACTTTTTTGTATTTTAAATAATGATAATAAACTTTTTACTTAAGCATATAATTTTATAAAGCTTAATCTTCAAGCTTTTAAAATTTGTTTAGCTCTCCCTGCTATTTTTAACATTTTAATTGTTACACCAAACCAGTTAGTTTGGCAAAGCTTTTGTAAAAAGTAAATAATAAACTAAAAACTGAAAGTTTTACAAAAATTGTTTTTCATTTTTGAAGTTTTCAACTACAACTGAAAAATGTATGGTATAATGCTTCAAATTATAAAGGTCAACTATAAAGTTTCAAAGGCTTGATATGCAAGTTAGTTGTCTGGAAAGTTTTCAATTGGAGGGCAATACAAAATAAAGAAAAAAGTTTGATTTTTTTCCAAGAATGTAATATTTTATACATTATTGAAAATAAGGCTTACGTTTGATATCTAAACACTTTTTAAAATAGAGCCTGCTTTTTATAAGCGTTTGTTATTAAAAGCTTCTAGGCTTGAAATTAAGCTTTTACGAGTATATAAAGTGCTACTGAGAAATGCCTATATTTTTGATTATTTTAAAGCCCAAACACAAAGCTTTAAAAAATAGTTATTTTAACTTTAAATAACTTTAAGATTGGCATTTTTTTGATATTTAAAAAAATTTTATTTACATTACATATTTCGTATTTTTCACATATTAACACATTTTTTCTTAATAATATGAATTTTTTTCCAATCGTTTCGTTATAAATTTGTCATTAAAAAAGTATTTTTTTTTCATCAAATTAATTTGAATTTTATAATGATCTTCCTTGTCGCATTAGTGTATTTTTAAATACATCTTAAAAAAGACCCGCAAAATTAAAGCCGATTTGCATTTGACTAGAAATAACATTTCTGCGCATAAAAAATTTATTTGCTTTGCAGCAAAAACACAAAGAAATGAAAAAAATAAAAGAAATACTTACTGCTCTTAACCACTAAATACGCCAGAAAATGAAGGCTTAATTTTTCAAACCCTCTTCTCCTTTATCTACCTAAAAGCTCACGTAATTTTAACATTTTGTTACACACTGCAACAAAAGGCATTTAAAAAGCGCCATGGCTATGCAATTTGCTTTAGCAAAGATCTGTTTAAACACAATACGGCATAAAAACCTCATCAGACAAATATTAAGTCTATACTCTACTGGAGTAGTCGCGACCAATACAATAATGGAAGTTATTTACTTGGATTCAAGAAATCATCATTGTTAATCATACAACATATTAAGAAAAAAAAAACTCATTCAATTTTGCTGCAGTCAAGAAACTCTTTTGTATAGTAATTGAGCAAGATAAGGAGAGAGAAAAAAATTAACAAACTGACCTCAACTTCAATTGAAAAATTACCTAACAATGAATGCTTAAATATAGAAGTCAGCCAAGGCAGCCAAGGCAGCCAAGCCAGCAAGCTTCAGAAGGCAACCAACCTAAGAAACCGTAGCACGTTCCTTGTTGGCTTCTGTGGCAAGTAAAGTAAAGGGAGAAAACAAAGAAAAATAAGGTAGGTGCGTACTGATAGAAGAAATGCTCTAAATTAATTTTACTAAAGGGATGTGAAAAGAGTGCTTTTGAACAAAAAGTACACTTTCTGTACAAATAAAAAAAGTATTTTTTCTTTTCTCAACAAAAGTATATATTTTACATAAAGTAATTATTTTAAATGGATACTTTTGTAAAAAAAAATTACAGACACGTACTTTTTTACAAGAAAATTTTTATTTATAAAAAAGGTAATTTTTTACAAAATATATTTTTTATATAAAAGTACTTATTTAAATGGGCACTTTTGCAAAAAAAGTTTACAAACTCGTACTCTTTTAAAAGAAAATTCTTTTTATATAAAAGGTGTTTTTTTACAAAATGGTAATTTATACAATATGGTACGATTTTACAAAAAAAACTTTACTTTTTTAACGCAATGATACTTTTGCGTAATGATTCTTTTGCACAAAATGGTGCTGTTTACCAAAAACGATTTTTACAAGATATTTTTCTACAAAAGGTAATTTCTCTTAAGAACGTACTTTTTTCAAGAAAATTATCTCTAACATTTATACGTAAATAGTTAAACTGTTTAAGGTTTAAGTTGAAGGTATTGTTTGGCTCAATTTCAAATCGGACTTTACCTATTTATTTTTTATTAAGAATTTTTTAATAGCTTAAAATTATTTTAATTAAGAAAAATTAAAAATCGTCCATTATTAATTTCTTAATAATAATATAATTTGCAGTTACCAAAAATTTCTTAATAAAAAATAAATTGGTAAAGTCTGATTTGAGCTGGAGTCAAACAATATCTTTCAACTCAAAAGTATGTTTTTGATAACATTTCTGCAAAAAGCTTATTATTCAAAAAAATTTTTTTTTAAATTTTATTTTTTACAAAAAGTTACTTTGTTTCAAAAATTGAATTTTTTACATGAAGTTACTTTCTACAAAAAAAAATTTTGTTTTACAAAACGGCAGTTCTTTAAAAAAGGTACTTGCTTACAGAAAGATACTTTTTACCAAAAGATACATTGTTAAAAAAAATTTTCTTTCTTACAAAACGACACGTTTTTGCAAAAATATTCTTTTTTCCAAGAGGTACTTTTTTTTGCCAAAAGTTACTTGTTTCAAAAAATTTCGATTTTTTAAATGTTACATTTTATAACACTTACATTTTTGCAAACCTTAATTTTTTTAAAAAGTTATTTTTTTTACAAACATTTTTTTTGGCAACCGGTTATTTTTTAGATATGTACTTTTGAGCAAAACGGTAATTTTTTCCAAATTGTACTTTTTTGCAACAAGGCACCTTTTGACAAAAACGCGGCCTGATGTAAAAGTTATTTTACTGCATAAAAAGTATTTTGTTAAAAAAAAACATATACTTTCCTACAAGAGCGTACGTTTTTGGAGAAAAGACCTTTTTATAAAAAAGCATTTCTGTTAAAGTAACTTTTACTAATATAAATATTCTTCGAAGCTACAAAACTGTACTTTTTTTCAAATATTTTCCAAAAGATACCTTTTACGAAGAAGTTGTAAGTAATCGTTATGCCACAAATATTGATATTAAAATCGTACAATATGTGTTAGCTGCGCGTGGTTAGCGTGCACATTTTTTATTGGCATGAGGCTCAAAAGGAGTCCCCATTTTTATTAAGCACTTGAAATGATTTGTATGCAGGTTCTTTTTTTCTGCTGGTTTGCATAAAACAGCATTCATTATAATTCTTTGTTGATTTCCGCGTGGGGGTTTTTTATTTTAAGTTAAATTATGTGTGTATACACTTAACGCTCCTTCTTCGTTTACTCCTCTGCCCCACACTAATTCGTGCAAAGACTTGTTCGCATTAGTTTTGTTGTAAGGCCTCTAATTTATCTTTTGACTCATTTCTTTTAATAGTTCTTTTCCTTTTACAATTTGCTACTTTAGTAGCTTGTTGTTATATACATATTTGTATATATTTTTTTTTAAAGCATAAAAGGATATTTGCATTATTAGTCGTACATTTTTGGTTTTGTTTCGCTAATGAAGGCGCTTTAGTTATTTTTGTCCATTTATCTGAATGGAAAGAAAAAATATATTTTACAAGAAATGGTTGCACATTCATTGCATTATACAAGGCTAATTTATTCTTGTAGTCAATTGAGAAATTTGGCTGGATGGCTGCGTCGCAGGGTTTGTCATAACAAAGCTATTCATATGCCAACATAAATATAATTTATGAAAATCGTGTTATTGTCTGCCTCTTTAAATAAAATTTTAAACATCAGAAAAAACACAGGAGGCGTTTACTTCCAACTAAAGGTTGGAATAGGTTGAAATACAAACTGTTGCTAATTGCTAAAGATATATATTGCTAAAAATCAAGGTTAAACGTAAATTAAATTACTGAAAACATATTTTGGTTTATTAAAAATAAATTTTAGTAATAATAAAATTTCAAATATGTTACTCCTTTGGGAGGCAAAAATGAAAAAATCATAATGGAACGTTTTCGTATTCTTTGTTCAATGAAATGAAAATGGCTGCAGCGGCGGCATCGTGTTTTCTAATCATAAAAAAATATTAAAAAAATGTTCATGGAGGGAGATTGTACTTGAACCCCGAAACCACAAAAAATATATTAATAAAAAAGGTTTTTTCAAAAAGTTACTTTTTGAGGAAACTTAGAATTTTTACAAATATAACCGTCCTCCTTAAAGAAACACGGATTTTTTTTACAAATAATTAACTTTTTACTAAAAAAAACTTTTTACTAAGACTTGAATTTTACCAAGGACAATGTGATATAAAATGTATTTTTTAATGAAGGGTAATTTCTTCTAAAACGTACTTTATACTAATAGGTACTTTTCTTACAAAAAGGTACTTACTAAAAGGTCCTTTTCTTACTAAAAGGTACTTTTCTTACTAAAAGGTATTTTTCTTACTAAAAGGTACTTTTCTTACTAAAAGGTACTTTTCGTACTAAAAGGTACTTTTTACTAAATATTACTTTTCACTAAAAGACACTTTTCTTACTGAAATTTACGTTTTACTAAATAGTACATCTCACTAAAAGGAACTTTTTACTAAAAGTTACTTTTCATTAAAAGGTTCTTTTCTTTAAAAGGTATTTTTTACTAAGAGGCAATGTTTTATTAATTTTTTTTAATTTACCCAATTTGTTTAAAGTAATTTTCTTTTCTTTAATCACAACTTTTGCAGTTCATCTTATTGCTACTTATTTTTCATCCCTTTTTCGTTACAATGAAGCATTTTTCTTTTGATCTAAGGAAGCGTGTCAATCACAACATCATTTGTTTGATGACAAACGGTGAAAATTAAGCAAAATTTCTCACATACTGTCATAATTTTGAACAAGCAAACAAAAATAAAAAATAAATGGTGTGACGAATTTAGTC
Organism: Gymnocheta viridis; assembly: GCA_956483585.1. Taxonomy (NCBI): domain Eukaryota; kingdom Metazoa; phylum Arthropoda; class Insecta; order Diptera; family Tachinidae; genus Gymnocheta; species Gymnocheta viridis. The sequence continues at coordinate 73,432,574 of OY101444.1, read as the reverse complement.
CTTTTCAATAACTTAAGCTGCTTTATACATACTTTCCCTTCATCAATTTGGGCCATGTAAATCTACTTTGATTGACCATTTTATTTTGTTTCGCTTGACAATAAATAAAAATTAAAGAAACTGATATAATACGCTACAATTAGGATAACAAAAGACGGCACTCCATTTCTTAAAAAGGACATAATAAATAAAATCCGAAAAACTTAACAACAACTCATTTGTTAGAGGAAAGATTTTCTGTCGTTTTTGTTGGAAAATCTTGCAATTGAAAAGAAAACTTTGGGTAAAAAAATAAATAAATAAACGACAAATATTGTTGCAGGTAAGTAAAGTAAATTTAATTCAATGAGTATAAAACACATTTAGATGTAAATTGCAGCCAAATCTTCTAGGAGCGGTGATATTTTCCGATTGGACCAATATTATATTTTATTCAAGCTGCAAGTCTTCACGGATTAAAAGTACGTGCCTAATAATACAATACACGTAAATTGTAGTAATAAAGATTTTGCCAAGTAAATCAATAAACATTTTTCTGTAGTTCTACGTGATTACATTTGTTGTCTTAAGCATTCAGATTTTTATTTAAGGCAAATGTTATTTTGTGTTTGTGGTAGTAAGTACTAGTATTATGTTAATATCCCTTGGGTATATGTGTGCTAAATGACATGTTATCCAATATTTAGACACAAATATGTATTGACATGCCCACTCATTTTATTGTTTCTACGAAAGTTAAAACCAGGAAAATAAAATTTTTAATTTTTCGAAAATAAAATAGAAAGAAACAAGCCCCAGGCAATAGTTCCTATTAATTATGCAAACAAACATGAGAAATTACAGCCTTAACAATTCCCCCATGAAAGATAAATCATTTTATTGTATGAAATAAAAATAAAAAACTCACCATAATTTTTTTCTATTTATATTATGAAAAAAGTGGGGTGAAACATACCTGAAAAGAAAGAAATAATTAAGTTAGATTTGAATCAATTGAAAGGAAAACTTTAAATAAAAAATTCTTATCACTTAAATTTAAATGTGTTACTTAAAAAATTGAGCAATTTTATAAAAAGATAGTTTCTTAAAAAACGTACTTTTTTCCAAAAGAAACTTTTTACAAAAATATACTTTTTTATAAAACTGTACTTTTCTACAAAAAGTCGCTATTTACAAAAAGCTGATTGTATACAAAAAGGTTAATATTTACCATAAAATAATTTTTTGTAGAATGGTACTTTTCTTTAAACAATAATATACATATTTACAAATTTTAATAAAAGTGCTATCAAAAAGTTTTGTTTGTTCAAGGTTTTTAAAAACCCTCTTTGAAATAAGATATCGAAGAATAAATTTAATAAATACTTAATAGAAGTAGTTTAAAAACCACAAATGAGATTGTATTTTATAAACTTTTGCACAAAAATTCAATCTTTCACAAAAAACGTACTTATTTGTTAGAACATATGTAAAGTTGCGTACTTTTTTACCGACAAAAATTTATTTCCAAAACCCAAATTTTGGAAAATATATTTTTTTAATTTTTCCTTCTTTGGGGCTGTTCTCATAATACGTAACGTTCTCAGGGTGAGAGGGTTGAGAACAGCGTTGAAGTTTTGGTTACTTTTAACCAATATTGTTTTTTTTACAATGTGTACATGTGTATTTTTTATATTTTGACTCTACTCAACTGTGAAGTACAAATTTGTTCATAATAAATGTAAAATGTATTTGAAAAAATAACTTTAAAATTTATTTTAGCTAATCGTAATGCATTTTAAATTTCATTATTTTTTTTCTCGTTTGGTTACTTTTTTTAAAGAAATTTTGGTTGCGAAAATTTGTTGGTCGTAGCAAACAGTGGTTGAGAATTTCTTACGCGATACATAATTTATAATATGGGAAAGGGGTTTGAAAACGCAAAACAGTATCTTTACAGTTTTCGGTGAATTTCAACCGATCTTAAATTTAGATTTATATTTCAGCGAAATTTTTCCGGTGGTTTTCGTCGATATTTACAAATTCAGGATTTTGTACGCACAAGCAATTTTTCTGGAATACAAGGGCCATCATAGATGCAACTCAGAAGCCTGCCACAAGGCAGAATATGATTTAGAAGTTTCTTTGAAATCTTATAAAGATAGTTTTGAATTTGCAAATTTTAATTATATTTTATTATGTCGTTGCTACAGTCTCCAAGAGGAGTGATACATTTAAGTGCATTAATTAAAATAAAATAAATATATTTTTCTGGTTTTAGCAATTTAATATGAATTTTAGTAGTTTTGAGTCTCAACTCACTTTTTGGAATTTCGACCCCGATTTACATTTTAGCGAAGTCTGCCTTCTCTTTGTTTTTTTTTTATTAGTTTTTTTTTTGTGCAGTTTTGGGTCCCTTTATTGTTTATTGATTTGAAATTCAAAACCAATTTTATAATTTCATTTTTAACAAGTTTCTCAAGTTTCCTTTTTTAATTTTTTATTAAATTCCTCAAATCTTTTTCCACCTGTCTGGAATAAAGGGTTTAAAATGTTCTGATAGAAAATAAAATTAGAGCTGAAAAATAAAAAAAATTAATATTAATTATGCACTTTATTCAATTCTGCATAATAATGTTCGCTCGTTTCTCTCTATACCGGCCTCTTCTTCCCTGCGACATTTGTAGCAGTAGCAGGCCAGATTTAATTATATAAATTGCATTTTAATATAATTTGTTTATGTTTGCGAGTGTGTGTGTTTGTGTGTGTTAGTGTTTGTATCTGTGCGCTTGTTAGCAAATAATATTATGTTTAAAAAACAACAACAACAACAACACTTTTTATTAATTTTTTTTTTTAAGAAAATATTTTTTTCCAACATTGTATGCAAATAGTTTAATATGGCTGGGTGTTTGTATATAAAGAGTACATACGTACATATATAAAATGATTTAATATGCCTGTAAGTGCAAAATATATGTACATATATACAAATAAAATGAAAACTTCCATAATACAGGGAGTAGTTGTGAAGTATTTTATCATGAGAAAACAACAAAAATCAATAGTACTTAAGGCTTCTTTTACTGCTTCGCTCTGGGTACTTAAATTTTTATTTTCCTCCTCTTCGACTTGAATCGACTTAATTCAACTCTACTTGTGTTGGCTCACTGCAGAGCTGACTGGCTGGCTGGCTGACTGTTGAGCTAAAATGAAGTGCAAAACAAAACTTCGAAAGAAATGTTTTTTTTATTATTGCCAACTTATACATAAAACATTTTATTTGTAAGAGAGTTATTGAATTGTAAAAGTAGTTGTTGTAGTAAGAGTAATAATAAAGCCTTAAAGCATATTGCCTTTGAATATAAAACAATTACTGGGCAAATAAAATCATAAAAATTAACTGCAGGCATTTGTTGAAAGAAATCATCATAGAAAGGAATTTTTTTATTTTTTTATTCTTGAGTACTTTTGAGAACTAGGAATTTCTCAAAAGAAATAACAAGCGAAATAAAACAGGATTTGAAAAATATCTAAAACTTTAGTTTTCTGCAAGTTTAGCCTTTTTATCAAGGAAAGAGCAGAACTAAGCTTGAAATAAAAAAATTTCAACAGAAAGTATTTGCAAAAAAATAAATAAACAGCAATGAAGCTTACATATTTTTTTTACGGGAATAGTAGTCCACTTTTAGGCGATTTTAGTAAATATCTAACTGAAATGCAGCAAGCTAAAAGCTTGCTTAGCAATTTCTTTCAAAAGGGAAGCATACTAAAAGGACGATTGCTGTATTTTATAGATATTTAGAGAAATACTAATAAAATATTTCTTAATAAGTTTTACATTAAGTGAAATGTTAGTTGAATAAAAATCATTCAAAGCATTTCCAGCAATATTTCTTTTTAAATTTGTATGGCTTATTTTCAAAATAGTCGTGTTCTTTGAATTTGATTACTAAAGCTTTTAAAAATCTAAAAGCGTGTTTTTTATTTTTTAGCAGCGTTTAATTAACTTTTGCACTGAGATTTGGCGTACTTATGTAATTTCTAAATTATTTTTAGAAAACTAGGCAACGCCATGAGCTTACAAAGTAAATGTGGCCCCTCAATTTTTCCCCTAAACCGATTCCTTTTGAAGCTTTGTACATGCGTTGGTGGCTCCCGTAGACTAATGGATAGCATCCGAAATTACACTGTATAAGAAAATTTAATTTTTCAAAAGCACATAGAATGATAACAGGTGCCAGACGTAGTGTTTTGCACTATTACACGAAAGGGACAAACAAGATTTATAGAGCAAAGATTTAGAGGGTAAAACTAATCTACAAAAACCTTCGTACGTGCCAAAAAAGGGTTGGTGTCTTATCTCCCTCTGAGTCTCCGTCCAGAACTGCAATTTCTGTTGCAGCAATTCTTGCGCTTATTGGTGAGGGGAGTGAAAAAATCGGGGAAGGGTACATAGTTTCATATGCTCTGCAATTCCGGTTTGCTTTGAAATTCGCACTTTTCAATTTGAACTTAGCTGTAGGTTTTAGACGCTTTTTCAGTTTCTTTAGTTGTATGAAAGATCACAAACTTTTGTATGACATTAAATTTTTCTTTTAGAAATATCAAAGTATAACAAAACTAGAAATTCATAACGTGGACATTAATGCAATTTCAAAGCAGAATTAAAAAAATGCAGCAACAGAAATTGCAAGTCCGGACGGAGACTAAACTTTTAAAACGCAGATATATGTATATATATTTTTGGTGCCTTAACAAAATTAGTCGTTAGAACTTTGCTAATTTATTTTGGCGTTATAGCATTCTTAGCCTTGCCAAAACCCAAAGCCAAAAAGGCTTGAGCAGTTCACATAAGTTAAAGCAAAAACTCAAAATAATGATGAGCAAAGTGGGCAGCGCCACGTCCTTTTCAACTACTTTTACTTTACAGATTCTTAAAATACTTTGCATACACATTAATTTTCGATGATAATACAATATTATGATGAGAAAAGTAATCAGTGGCACGCCCATACAACGTAAAGAAGTACTGTACTAGATAAGATATTACAAATGTTGTATGGAAAATTGTATTACTAAGTTGTGTGACACACATTAAAGTTGGTGAAACTAAAAAATGGGCATGTAATAACGAGGACTTGGAAGATATAAGATTTTTTTAACAGCAGCAAGTAGTGGATGGTACATATGCAATGTAATTATTAATACGCCTGATACTTATATTATATAGAATGATTAAAAAGGTCCTTTGATCGCTCTTATTAAAAGTACAAACAGCCAAAAAGAAGGAACTTAGATTTTTGGATTAATTTTTAACTTTTTAGTTGTGATTACATTTTTTTAATGTGAATCAATTAGAAAAGCTTTTAATAGTTTTTCTGTTTTAATAGCACAAAGAATATATTGATAATGTACAATGGTAGAAAATGCATTTGCCTCTTGTTGAGGACAAGTTAAAATTTTATAAAAAAAAATTAATTGCACAATAAGTGCAGAATATTTCATATTTTTTAGGTTTTAATGATTCTTTTTCTTTTTTCAGAATACATATTAAAATATGTATTGTTCGTGTATATATTTAAAAAAAATCAATTTTCATATGCACTTATTTTATAAAACTTTTAAATTTCTAAACCCATTAAAGCCATTTTGTTTGGTTAAATTTAGCTTTGCCTTGACTACACAGCTAAATATTTAATTTTCTCTCCTTTATTGTAGTTTTCTCTAAGAGGTGTTTGCTTATTCACTTTTGAGCAAAGTTCTACAGTATTTGTTTTATAAAATTCTTCAACAAATGCGGCTAAACAATAGCAACATAGCGAAAAAAATTATATATAGAAAATTAAAAAAAAAACTTTTCACTCTCGTTAGATGGTTTTAGCTTGAATGGGTTTCATGGCTGAAATAGTTCAGTTGTTGAAAATTACTAAGCCGACACTAACAAAAACACACACACACACAGAGCAACACACAGAAATCCAAACATAGCTTCATTTATGCAAACGAAAGAGTACAGAAAACACTCACTCACACCATTCTAACAGCCGAAAAGCATGCCACAAAATATTAATTAAAATGCTGCATAATTTTAGCATGCTTATGCTCTACCACAAAATTTAAAAAACTTTATGCAAATACATAGTACGTAATAAACAGAACAACAGCAACAATAACAATTACAACTACAACTAAAGCAAATAATATCAGCATTAACAACAACAAGAACAACAGCTAAAACAAAAACAACAAGAACTAGGAGCTCAATCACCAAAGAGTTCTGAAATTATAACAAATGCCAAGAGGAGTATCAAACAAAAAATTAGAAAATAGTTTAGAGAAGAGAGGAAGAGTAAAGAACACATTTAAATATTGCCAAGTAGATAAAACTTTTTCTTTTTTGCTGCTGCTGTTGTTGTTGTTGGCTGTGTGTGAAAATAACATATTTGTTTGTATTGTGTTAGTTGGTTGGTTGGTTGGTTGGTGTTTTTAATATGCGTTTTTGTTGGCAGAAAATGCAAATCGAAACCAGCTAATGCTATAAAGTATTCAAATTCAAACTTTATTTTCACTTACAAATGCAAAAACCATGCAACACTTGTTATGTTGAATACTATAAGGAGATGCAGTAGAAAATTGCTTTTTGGCAGGGCTTTATTAATTGTGTGTGAGTGTGTGTGTGTGTGTGTTTAATATTTGTATTGAATCTGTTTTGTTAATGGTAGTGGTGGTGGTAGCGTTATCTACACATGCAAATTGTAGAATAAACGTTTATTTATAGTTTAAAAACAAAAACACAACAAAATGATAACAATAATAATAAAAAAACGAGTTAAATTTTCTAAAACAACTACAACTATAAAACCAAATAGTTGTGCACGCACAGTGGCTGCAAGGAGGATAAAGCAAATTGTAAAAAATAAATTAAAAATGGCAGAGATGAAATACATATTGGTCCCCGTTCTGTATATCATTCGAAATGAAAATAATGCAAATTTTCAAGGCATTTTTGTGATAATTACATGTTTTTTAATTCATTCGAAGTGAAAATATGTAATGTGAATTTTTTTTTGTGATAAAAAAGGAATGAAAATAAGAGGATATTATGAGATAATTATTATTATTAGTATTTCGAGGCAACCAATTTGCCAATGTTGGCAGATAATGAGTATCAGTACAGGAACTACGTACATATGTTGTTGTATTTTGTATCGCAACAGAATTTTATTAAATAGTTGATATTCCGAAATTCTAACATACAGTTCGCAATTGGTGCGGTGAATTGTCGAAAATAGTACTGTTCCCTTCTGCTAGTCAAATGATTGGCTTCGTCTAAATCTTCTTTGAATAAAAAAAAAAATAACTTTGTAAAAATCTTGTTCCGAAGATTATAAAAATTGTTCATTTGTTAGAACAAACGGCAAACGATTTTAAGCGCAAACGCATATTTTATTACTACTTTTCTTAATAATCTTCAAATAATTTGTAACTTGTGCGGTAAACTAATATATGTATACTAAATAAAGCTGTTCATTCATTGAAGGCAGAAAGTAAAGTGACATTATTCATACAATTAGTGCCGCTATTTCAAAAGTAAAATATAACAACACTGTGAAAGAAATGTAAATTACAAATTATACATAAATGTTTGTATTAAAATTAAGTTCGTTAATGTTAAGTTTATATAATATTTAAAAACTGATAAAATAACGATCTGCTTCAACTCCAAAAAATTTTTTGACTAAAAATAATTTAAAAATTACAAAAAAAAATATACTATTGAAAAATTATTAAGCGTGAACATCATATTTGGAATCTCAACTTGAGTCAAACCATTTAAATTACATAAAAAAATATTTGCAAAATACTGTTGTGTGGACTTTCGACTTTAAATCGGAGGTAAGCAAACACATACAAAAAGTTTTGTAGCCCAATTTGTGTTAAAATTTGATTCATTTCTAAATTAGAAATTCTTTGCATTAACTTTCACGTATGTAGCCCACTGTTTTTCACACACATTCACGTCAAAGTGTTTTCTTAATTGCAAAAGAGAGTCTGCGAAGTAAAAGTAAAATATGTTTGTTTGTGTTTGTGTGTATGGGTTTGTTTAAATGTATTTGTGTGTAAAATATCTATAGCTTAAGGCATTTATAACAGCTGGGTTTCATATATAAACACGTAGAATATTTTTTGTATATTTCTTTAAACTGTTACATTTTTAGAGCAAAATAAATATATAAAATTTATTATTTAATTAATGTTAAATATTTGCTGTAATAATTTGACCTGATTTTCAAAATATATATATATAAATAAAATTACTAATAGATGTGTATGAATGTGCACATAAAAAATAATTCAAAGGAATATTAACAAAAAATTAAAGCTAAAAAAATATGTTTGATGACAAAAAATATAATATGTATTTATGTAATTAGAAAAACATAAATGAAAAATATAATTCAATATACACACAATATACGTCATTAAAATTTCTTTTATAAAATCTAAATAAAAACATAGAAAAAAACTTTAAAACGCTTTCAACCACGAATACTGTAGATTCAATCAATTTAAAAAAATAATCCTTCAATAAAATAATAATAACAATATTAATTTCAATAAAAACAGTTAATCGAAACTTAAAATTGGTTTTAAGCAATTTCGTAACAAATTTAAAAAATTTTGAGTTATTGAAAATTTCAATTTTCATCGTAAGCTGAACTTTAACAACATAATAAATTGTATAAGCAGTTTTCGCAATTGATAACATATTTAAAATTTTTCTTTGCACAACGAAAATTGTTGCTAAAATTAAAATTTTCAATTATATAGACGGCAATTATAGTTTTAAGTTTGTTGGTAGGAACAAGGCACCAGTCCGGTCAGATACAAAAGTCCATGTTTGTTTTTCTATTTTTCTTTATTTCAACTTGATTTTTTGTGTTTGCACACTTTTTCATATAATTGCGATAGAATTTATATTTTTATGAATGGGAAAAAGAGACAAATTTAAAAAGACAAGAACGAAAAACTCATCGTTTAAATGTTTATGATTTTGAGTAGCAACTTTAAAAGGGATATAAAAAAAAGCCTTGTCCGAAAACTCAACGTCAAAATGCCGTCAATATGAAAATTAAAAAAAAGACATATTTTTTCGATCACATGATTAATCGATTCAATTACGAAATTAATTGAAACTAGTTTTAGTTTTTAATAAAGTGTATTACTTGAAAATTTTTGAGGACACAATAATATTTTTTCAAGCTTGCTATTATAATTTTCAATCCGTTTTTCTAATTGCGAAAGGAAATTTCATTCAAGCATTTATAATAAAAATTAAAATTAAAATATAAATTGTTCGAGTGCAATTTCCTTTCCCACTTAGAGATATGGGCCTTCGATTTTTTTAAAAAAAACTTTTCAGTGATCCTATAATTTAAATTAATTTCAAAGTAAAAAAATTTTCAACACCAATTACAAACACTTCTTAAGTGTGTATAATATTATTAAAAATAATATGCAGCAGATTGCGGTTTGAGCATCGGAATTATGAAAGTTAATTACAAGTTTTACAAGTTAGTTATGAAAAACATTTGATTTTAGGGGGCTAATAAATCCATTTCCCAATTTGAATATAAAGTCTGAATAAAATGTTGTTGCAAATATTCTTTGAAGAGTGTATTTTTCTGCAGCCTTAAAAGCTTTTTATTTAAATGTTTTATAAAAAATTTGTCTTGTAAACTTTAATGTACTCTACAATACTTAGAAATTTTATTATTTTATTTCTGGTTTAGTATAAAAAATAATACACGTTATAAGATTTTGATCGGTTAAATTGTTTTCAGATAATAGGATAGACTCTTTAAAAAACATTTATTTAAGTAGGTCTTTATTTTAAGAATTTCAAAACCTTCGTAATTTAGCTTGTATAAAATATTTAAATAAAATCTTACAAGGATTAATTTTTAGAAGTATTTTTTTTTTAATTTTTTGCTTACAAATCATTGCCATTTCATTTGCCTTCAATACTTCAATACATATCAAATATTCATGAGAAAAATATGTAAAATTTTTTATCCTTCACATACGTAAGTCCAATAAAAACTTTAAATTATCGAACACGCACAAGATTTTATAACTTTTAATTATTCAAAAAATACTCTCTAATGTAAAATACAATTAATTTTAATCTTACTTATAATATACTTTTTTAAAGAAACTTATAATATACTTTTTTAAAGAAACTACTAGAAAGGGCGGAGAACTCCTTTCTTTAATAAATTTTTCTTAAATTCCTAACGAAAATCATTAGCTTTTTCTACGCTATTTATTTAAATTAGAAATGTTCTTGTATGTTTTCTATGGCCTTTGAAAATAATTTCTAGTTGTTTAACTTAAAATGTAAAATTTAGCGTTTTAATGCAATTTTTAACAACAACTAAAATAAGCTGTAGCCTACTTTTAGGATATTTTAATTAAACGTTCACTGTTATTTACCCTTATCAAATTTGTTTCTTAGTAAAAAGAAACTTTTTGTTGCTCATTACACTTAAATTTCACATTAAAATTTCTTTCTTAAAACAAAAACTAAAATATTTCCTTCCCAGCAGTTCGTTAAATGTTTATTTAAAAAATTAATTACCGTAAATGATTTTCATATAAAAATTTATATATAAAGTTATTTTGATACACATACATGCATATGTACGAGTATGTATGTGTGTGTATATATATAAGAATGGCCAAGAATTATAGTGTATGTGAGTTTTTATTGCCAGCTAATGTTTGCAATTTTAAGCGTGCCAAGAACAGAAAGCTTGTAAAAATTATTTGAAATAGTAAAACTTTAACCGGTGTTAGTTTATTTTTTCAGGAAATCATATAATTTTTATTGTATTGATTTTTAAAGAAATAAAACAAACAGACGCCTTATTAAACAAAGCTCACGATACTTAATATATATTTTTAAAGAAAATGATCGTTAAAGTATATTTGAAAGTTAAACATGAATTTTTCTCTTTCAAGTGGCAGGAATATTTACAATTTAGTATGAAAAAAGCATAATGTTTTTTATTTGGTAGCTTAGAGATTTCGAAGTCCTTTAACAAAAAACTTGGACTACGAATTAAAAATCTCTAAAAGTTCAATTCCACTTGGTTCACCGTTTCAAACGTCTACCAACAGTTTTTTTTTACTTGTCGGATGCTGTTATGAATATATATTTTTGAAAATTTTCTTTTATTATTTCACCTTAATGCTTTTTTAATTTAGGTTTTGTATCTCTATCTCTACGAGTCCATTCATGTAGCACATAAAAACAAAAACTGTCAATAGACAACGACTAAAGAAATATTAACAAAAAGAAAAACAAAGTGAGAGAAAATAAAAATGGAATTTTTTTCTAGGTCATAAAATTTCATGATGTTGGTTTAATTCTTGATTTTTATTAAATTACAAACAAACAAACAATTTTGTGTCGTATCTTCTAATGGCAAAATGCTTAAAGCTAGTACTATTGTAAAAAAAATATATAAAAGAATATAAAACTTAATGAAGTGGAAAGGCAAAAAGCTACAGAAAAATGTCATATACAGAAAAATATAAAAGTTAAACTCTCATCAGTTTTTAAAGTTTTGATAAAAAGTTTCTTAAATTTTTTACTTTCAGTTGAAGGTTTTACTTAAAAATTAGCCTTTGGCCATAATTAATTAAATTTTTTAAATCATGCTTTTAGGACTCTTTTTGTTTAGGTTAGCCAACCCTTTGCTTTTTTTATATTTTAACATAAAATTTGATTCTATATTAAAGTACGTACAAGTTTTCGTCTTAAACTTTTTTTCAAATGGCTTTTGGGTTGTTAAAGATAGAAGAGCAGCAACTGGAAAAATAATATAATAACAAAAAACTTTTGATTTGTTTTTTTTTTGTTTTCTTTTTTTTAATTTGATTGATTTTTATACTGCAGATAAAGTGAATAAAAAAGAAACAATTCTTAGAACTTTTAGAATAAACCAAGAAAAACCTTAAAGTAGGCTACAAAAAATTACACATAACAAAATAAAAAGAAAAAATGTGTATTGAAGTGAAGTCTAAAACTTATTGAAATTTACTTTTCATATTTGTGTCTATCAAGTTATCTTGAACTGAGACATTAATTTGGCATTTTTTTTTTTTGTTACAGCCTAAAAGAAACTTTGAATATACATATTTTCTTTTGGTAAAACATATGCAAAAAAATCAATCAGAAATTAAAGAAAAAATTTATAAAGTATCTTAAAGAAAGTTTAGAAAGAAGGTATTAAAAATTTTATTGCAAGCTATTGCGAAAAAAACGTTAATATGCGAGTTCTAGAGTTTAATCGAATTGCGATAAACTGCAAACGCATACATATTTAGCGGTTTAAAAACGCTGTACAACACACTCATATTGGGTTTACATTTCATTAGTTATTTGAGAGATTTTTGTACGTTTAATATTTAAATTTTAATTGATATTTTCAATACGCAAATATTTAATTTTAATAAAACTCACAAACTTTCTTACATACTTTTAGGAACAACAAAATACATATTTGCTGCCAATGTATATTTATTCATGTATGCTTTTTGCTACAACAGCAAAACCTTTCTCCTAAATTGTCAATTCAAACATCAATCAATAATATGTATTTTTCCACAGCACAGTTTTTTTTTTCAATTGTGAACTGAATTCGACAATTCAGGAAAGATCACTTGCTAATCAGCTGACGAAGTGAGTGTACCTTATAATGAATATACCTTGGTTTCGGATTTAGATTTCTGACGTAAAACTAAAAATGATATCATTCTCGCTTTTATACAACACTTATTTATTTCTATTAGTATTCAAAATGTTATCAATGTTTCTGTTATTGTAATCAAAGCTAATTATTTCTCCTACAATTTATTTCATGTTGGAATTGCTAACTACTAATTACACTTGTTGATGTCTTCTTATCTAGTGTAACCCCTATCAATTTCAACGAAAATACATTATAGAAAATTTACACGGTCGTTACCTTTTGCAAAGTAAATTAAAATCAACGGACCGTTACAAACCACTAAGATATAAAATATTAAAAAAGTCATTTGGAGGGTATAGAATTACACATCACAGTTTAGTTTTACATTTAAACAAACGTCAAAGAAGAATAAACTGACAATTATGGCATACAAGCAGTGTGATGGAAATAAAACAAACTGAATGTTGGGTGTGGTCAAAGAAAAAAAAAGTTTAAAGAAAAACTAAAGCACACCTCATTATTTAAAAAAAATTTATATAATTTTTTTTAAGGAATCAAAATAAAACATTTTTTATAGCAAAAAAATAACTTATTTTAGAAAACAATTTTTCTTTAGCGTAAACAAAGTAACATAACGCTCATGGCAGAGTGGCCACTACAAGCCATAATATAATATGGTGCTACACGGCATTATAAACTACTGCTTATGTTCTCGTTTCTTTTGTTCTTGTTTTTCTGTCGTGGGTTTTTTCTTTAATTTCCTTTTTGTGCATTTAAAAACGGATCCGTTTTATTTGAGAATTTGTGATCATTTGCTAAAATAGTTTAAATATTTTTCAGTATAAAATTCTAAGTACATCGTACAAATTGTGGAACTCTATCTGATCGACTTCTGTTTATTTCATGTATTAATTTTTATTTACAAAAAATTATTAAAAATATTAATTGAAGGAAAAACCCATCGTCAGAATCCGTACAAAAGCTCTAATAAAACAAAGGAAACACTAAACAATTTACAAGTATAAACAAAAAAAAATGGCTCCATTAATCGAGCCAACATTAATCGAGTGAATACTTGAGTATGTACATGCACTCTTCTTGCCATTGCTGTCTTTAAAACTTTCAAGTCATGTCATAATTTAACTCAAAGTTGCGAGTACAAAACATTTTTTTTTGTGGTGAACAAAATAAATTATTTATACTTTTAAAGCATTCTTCAACAGTGCATTAAAGAAACTAGCTTGTCACGTCATTTAAAAGTCTCAAAACCCTTTTACACTGAATACTTATTTTGCGAAAATAAATTAAACAGTTCAACAGTAATTTTAAAATTTGATTTACTTAAATAATTTATTTAATGAAATATTAAGCTCTATTAGATTTTTAAGCCAAACTAATTTTTATTAGGCCAAAACTCGTACCGTTTTTATTCTGGAAAAATAAAATTTTAACTGAAACAGCAAAAACTTCATGAAACATAGGAGAGGTTAATGTGAATTAATTCCAAACTACAACTATAGAACGTTGGGCCTTATTACGGTTGTCGTATTTTCGCCTTCGACTTCGACAAGTTGTGCTAGATTAAATAAGCACATACAATTATTATTTAATCTTTTACACGCTGTCGAAGGCGAAGGCGAAAACGCGACAACCGTAATAATGCCCATTACAGCGCTTTGTGTATTTCACCACTTTTCAGGTGGTTTTGGCTGTAAGCAAATTTAGGTTTTTATTTATAAAAATCGTTTGAAGAAATATAATACGAGAATTATTATTATTATTCCACAAGATTCAAATGACTTCAGAATATGAACTCGCTGTGCAAGGCTGTCAGGTCCTAACACGTATTTAAACGAGACTGTTGTTTGATTAAATTTATCACCACTAATTATCGTTTTATTAACCCTTGCCACACCCATTGCTTTTATCTCATTAGAGATTTTTTTCCTCCTTTTGAAAAAGTGACAAAGGGAAGATATATTTTCTAAATGAATTATCAAATATGAATTTAATACAGTACTCAAAAAGTTATGACAAAAAACTGAAACCAACAAGTTGCATTTCATGACTGATTGTAATAATAGGCCTAGGTGTTTTTTTTTGTAAACTACATAACATGATACATATATTTATGTATGTATGTATTATTTTTGTATTGCTGTTATTAAAATGTTTGATAACATTTTACTTTTAAACATGTTTCATCATGTCAAAACGAGTTTCTTGTACACTTCTTTTCTCTACGATTAAATCAAAGGTTTAAATAAAGTTATTAAATTCTCTTAAGCAATAAAAAAATGTAAGACTATAAAAGACTAATTTCTTTAGATGTAATTACCTTTAGAATTTTCTTATGATTAATAAATGTTGTTTTTTTATTCTTGTTAAAGCTGTCATGATTGTCAACTTACATATATTTATGTATGTAAGTATATAAGAAGTTGTTGTGTGTTAAGACTATAGAGTACTATATTTACACTTGAAGGATGCCGTTTTCTTTATAAACTCACTATTTAAAAATCTCATTATATTGCAAATTTTTAGTAAAAAGAGCAGAAAATGTTGCACTTTTTTTCTAGAAAAGAAAATTCTATTAGATTTTTGAACAACAAAAGCGTATTTTCAAAGTAAGTTAGTAAAGCAATCTTTAAATTTCTGGCTTTTGGAACGAAACTAGTACGTGAACTAAGAGTTGGAACAATTAACCGCGCTCTATTTAGGCATCAAATAATTACACAAAACTTTGGTAGCAACCTACGCTTTTTGTGTTTATGCATTTTTTTAGCTTTTTAAATTTTATTAATTTTTGCGTTAATACATTTATTGCAAGAATCCGAAAAACAAAAAATTGCGTTATCAAATTTCAGGGTCCCGAAAAATTCTAATCTGCTCTGAGGTCCTGCTTATTCATGTCATTATTCCGATTATATTATCATATATAATATATGTATTATTTTTCCTCATCTGTTTATTGTTCGAAACGAATTTTTGCCTCTGGGCTAGAATACCCTTGTTGTAATAGACATTTGAGCTGTTATTCTTTTCGGAATTTTACTTGTTTAACTGTTTATCACTTGAATTGCTTGGAAGCGTTGTCTTTTATTTTATTTTGTTAGTTTTTTTTCAAAAAGCCAAAATTCTTTTATGTTAAATTTAATCAAGTTTTAATGAGAAATAAATCTCTGTTTAATGAGTATTTTTTGTCGCATTTTCTTTTTATTAAATAAAGTAAAGATGAAAGCAAGTATATTATAATTAATAATATCGAAAATCATTCAATCGAAATGGACTTTTGTACCAATTATTAGATGTATGTACATACATAAATTACTATATAACAGAACATCAAGAAAAGAGTGAAAAATGTGTTAAAAACGCACTTTTAATTTTCAAATAAGGCTGGGAATAGGCCGCATTTCCAAAAACTCATAATTTTTTTTTAAGAACAATCACAAGCCGCGAAGCCATTTTGGTTTGTCTGCAGAAACACCCAGGGTCTAGGAAGGAATCGAAACTGCGACACCTTGACTAATATTCTAGTACGCTATCTACGCTCCCATATTAGCTTTTGAGTGGAGGCTTTAGGCTTAATATTTGAAAAACAGTTAGAAATTTTAATAAATTTTTATTAAATTTTAAACAAATTAAAAAAAGGATATTTTTAACGTAATCTGGCCTGTGATGACAACCGATTTTAAAAACGAAACGATTTCAATCCGATTAAATTTTCAATGTGCTCATAATTTGGGTGTATTTTAAAAGAAAGTTTTATTAAATTTTTTGATAATTTTTTATAAATTTCTTTTTAAAATTCCTTTATATTGATTGTATTTTATCTTTTGGTCTGCCTTTTTTAATTTCATAATTAAAGATTGGCTCAAAAATATTTCTCAAAATCGCTTGAAATTCATCACACTTTTTCAAAATGATTTCCATCACATACCTGAATCTAATGATTTTTTTAAATATATTTTGATGCCCAGCTTCGAAAATATGTATTTGAATGCTAAAGTTTTTGATCTAGCAAAAAAAATATTTTTCTTGTATAATGTTTTCTATTAAAAAAAGACTTTTGTTAGATATAAAACATATTATGGGTCAAATACCTACAAAAAGAAACTAATAATGCATATTTCAAAATATTTTCCAATCGTCTGGTACAACATAATTTTTAAACACCCCAATTAGATATGACTTTGCTTAGACATATTTTTAAAGAAAATTGAATCCCACTCAAAGCCACTAGCCCATAACATTTTAAATCATAGTGGCCACATTCGTTTAAATAAGAAGGGACATTGCTGCTCTCATAGTGACAACCATGGCAACTAAATGTTTGGACTTAAAAATTTACTTCTTTGGGATACGATATCAATACAGATTGTTGTTCTTGTGGAAGAATATTAAAACAGAAAAAATCTTTTTTCTTTTATTATGTTTTATAAAAGCAACAAGGCTTCTTGAAAATGAAATTGATATGGAAATCATAAATTAAAATTATTTAAATCGTTAAAAAAAGTAAAACAAAATATTTATAAACAAGTTTTGACAGCCGTGACAAATATACAATAACGTGAAATCTATATGTAATCGGATATTTTGTCATCAAAGGAGCAAAAGCTTCTAAATGAAAAAAAAAATTAATAACAAAAATAATTCTTCAACATTAAAATCTTATAAAAAAATTATCTTGTCACTAAGCATTTTTTATACTAGTCCCTCCTCCCCTATTAAAATTTTTTTATTTCTGTTCGTAAAAACTGGTCGATTTATAAATGTACAATGGTGTGCTCTAATTTTTGTTTGGTTTCTAAATTATTAAAAAAAAATATCTTGATGACAATGACAAACATGTTTACGGCCGGCCGTTCATGGTGGTGTTTTTATTTTTTAAGAAACCATCTATTATATTGATTTGGTTATTTTTGTGGTTGATATTCATTAAAAATAAAATAAAACTGTAACTTAATATACTAATACCAGGGTTAATAATTTGTTATACTGGTTATTAAAAGGCTGGTCGTGAAATTTATGAGTTTGTTTTACTAGTTTTACA
Source organism: Gymnocheta viridis (assembly GCA_956483585.1). Taxonomy (NCBI): domain Eukaryota; kingdom Metazoa; phylum Arthropoda; class Insecta; order Diptera; family Tachinidae; genus Gymnocheta; species Gymnocheta viridis. The sequence continues at coordinate 73,414,775 of OY101444.1, read as the reverse complement.
GCATTAAGGATCAGATTTCAGAAATAAAAGAGAAATTAAAAGTTTATTAATAGTAAAAAACTACGACAAATTAGTAGAGTTTATTATTTGATTAATTAAATAAAGTACTGACACTTAAAAGCTAATTGTATTTATATGTATTTATGTGATCACCCTTTTATAGCAAATCTTTTATTTTTTATTCAGGCATTTGAAAATAATTAAATAATGTTCCTCCTCAACTTTTTATTTGAGGCTTTAAAAGCATAATTTATTTACCAAACCACCCTCAATATATGGTACGCATTTCTGACAACAAAATTTAACGCAGTTTAAAATGAATGTAATACGTTTGTGGCTTAGTTTTGTGGTTTCAAAACGTCTTTGATTTGTGCGTTACATTTATGTCTAAACACTAATTTATAAATATTTCAAATTGAAAAAGTTGTAATCTTTGCTTTTGAAACCCTATTTGAGGTTTAAGTATAATATTTTCAATTTTACAGTAACTATATGCTTCATACTTAAAATAAAATCAAATAATTGTAAAACTTATGCTCTTTATTTAAAAATTATTCAAAAACGTCTTCATTATATGCTTTACATTTCGTTTTAGAAATGCCCCGAAAAGTATTATTTTCCTTTGAAATGGTATACATAAAAAATTTGTTTGCATAGAAATAAACAACTCAACTCATCCATCAACATATTAATAACATACTTTAGGGCTTGCTATATATTTTTTAACAATTATTTTTTTTTGTATACATATAGTACAACATGCAACATGAGATTGATTTTGCTTTTAAGTTTCTCTGCTATGTAATATATTTATAATTATTTGAATTGACTCCTAGTATCAAAAAAGTTTTTATATTAGTCTTTATTTGAAATTAATAATCAATATCCTAATGAAACACTCCAAGGAAATACATTAAATTTATTATAAGGGCATCCATCACACTTTACAATTTTATAACTTTTTTTATTGCATATGAAAAACGAAAACTCTGTCTAATCAAATCGTAAAATTTGTAAATATACATTTTTGTCTATAAACATCAAACATACCGGATGTTAAGACGTAAAATAATGGAAATTTTTTGTTTCACGATAAACTCGTCTTCAAGTGAAGCGTTAAAGAAAGCAATATACTGAATTCTTATTTACAACCCTTGAGAAAAGTTAGGTTTATGAGAACAAAATTAAGTTAAATTTATTTATTGAAGTTGAAAAAAGTTTATTTGAAATTTTATTTAGAAAGGGATACACGGATGAACGGTTGGACAGAATAATAAAGAAATGACACATTTTTTAGCGACTTAAAAATAATGCAATAAAAAATACAAAAAGAGTTTGAAAACAAAAACTTATGCAATGAGGGCCAAGAAACTGAGGAACTTATAAGTTACAGCACAGTCAGAATGTAAGACAGAGAGAGGAAGAGGGAGAGAGAGAGAGCGTTATATTTAATATGTTAAGAAGAACGTCCAGAAAATAACAATAGAGAAACGATTGGCTTGAATCATTATTATTTCTTAAATTATTAAAAAAGTTAGTTCTAAAGTACTTTAAATTAGGAAAGTAGCGACACACTGTTTCCCGATACGATATGGACACTCAAAAAGAATTATCGGCGATAACGATACCGATACACATTAAATTTGAACTCAAGTTGACATTAACAAGACTCAAAGAAACTAATTCTTTTATTGTACGAAATTACATTATAAGAGATTATTGATATTTAAAATTGATATTTGAATTCATTCTAAAACTAACAAAAGAAATATATTAAAATTTTTTTTACAAAACTCACACTGAATGTCAATACTGTTAATTTTCTAAGATCATAAATATTTTCTATACATTTCAGTTTCTAAACATAAAATTTTCAAACAACAAAACGTTTTGCACAGTTTTTTTTTTAATTTTAAATTTATACTAATAAGATTTTTGTTTAGAAAACAAAGTGTTATCAACTTTTGAGAAGATATACGACTTCGCAAATGCGTTTTAACCAGACCTACATAGGAAAATGGTCTCTCAGATGCGACAGTACTCATTAGAAAACTTAAGTATTTCTGGGCCATTTTCCTTAAGTTTGGGTAGGGCATGTCATTGCACCAGTAAACAAGAGGATCTGCGTCTTTAGAAAAATTAGGAGAGATAATTTTTTTTCACAAACGTTTCAAAGGCGAGTAGTTCTCGTAGACTTCTCAGAAATTTTACTGTGTCTTGAAAATTTAATGTTCAAAAAAACTCTAAAAAATTTTATGAAATATCATCGTATCACAGTATAATACCGCCGATATCGATATATCGGCAAACCTGAAGTATCGCCGATATATAACCGATATCCCCACCTTAAATAGATATCCGACAGAATGTACTAAAAATCAATTACCAAATTTTTGTACTAAATACCTATATATTAATTGTTGTGTAGTTACCCGGTTCTTTATTTCGTAAATGCAGCACTAATAACTTAGTATTAAAGAATTTTATTTAAGTAAAGTCTGGAATTTAATATTAAGAGATACATATTTGACGAATTAAGCGGCACCATTATTTTTTTAAAGTATTTTTTTTTTAAATTTTAGTTAAATTTTACATGTCAATACGATCAAGTATCATACAAATATATTTTATTTTATAAATTGCCTGTTCTCGAGCTTAATTAATAAATGTTTAAAAAATAGATACAATATTTACATGAATCAAGAAAATAAGATTGCGCACTTAGCGCATCTACGTCATCATAGAATACAAATGACTGTTTGTTGTAAAAAGTGTAAGAGATTTTTGGCAAAAATCAGGAAATAACTAAATAACTTCTAAACGGCAAAATTTTAAATGGACAGTAAAGAGTTATAATCGAGTAAAACTTTTGATTTTGGGCTTGAAGCTATTTGAGGAAGAGCTTCCTCGGGCAACCAAAGTTTTACATTTCTGCTTACATTCCATACACAAATGTACAACACACCACAATCACACCCAAAAAATAACGTTTTCTTGATTCATGCAATATATAGAGGTTATGCTTACTTTGTCAAATATTTGCCCAGTTTGACCATAGTTAGGCGGTAAAATTTCGATTTTATAAAACTTTTACTAAAAGTCTAGTGCTTAAAATTCAGTTTTGAGTATTAAGTATTGAGAATTAAGTATGTTAGTAACAAAAGGAAGGTACGAAAATGATTCTACCGAAAATTCATTTAATCGATTATTGTGTACTAAAACTACTTATTCGATTGCAATAAAAACTAAATAATAATTTGTCACAAAAGTAAAACAATAAAAAGCTCATGTCGTTTGTATGATTGAAACGTACGCTTAAAAGAGTTTCGTACTAAAATTTTTACAAAACATTTGCCACTTCACGAAGATCCATAATGCTAGAATGGCAGTCAGCCTAGGACGCACATTTATCAATATTGGTGATCTCAAGGACTTAGCAGCGATGGAGACAACTAATAGACAGCCTATTAGGCAGCCCATAATAAATTAGACGACAAGCAATGCATTATTATTTTATTATTATTTGTCACCGCGAAGTTTTATTTAGAATTGTATGGAACTCGTAGTGGTGACTTTTTAATTTTGTTAAAAGTTTGTCGTACGTAAATTATGTATAAACTCAGACATGTTAGTCCTAAAACAAATTTAAAAATCAAAAAATTAAAAATTTAGACTTGAAGGGGAACTACAAAACTCCTATCCAACGCTTGTTTTTAATATTTGTCTTTTAGTATTAGAATTCGTTACTTATCATTAAGCACCATAATTAAGTATCGAACTATTCTCACCAGAATGAAAAAAATTTTAGTACTAAAGTTTTTTTTTATTAAAAATTTTAACTCAAATAAAAAATACTTTCTTTTAGTTCTAGTTTTACAAAAACTGCATTTACTATTAAATACTATTAAATTGAAAAAAAAACTTACATATTAAAAAAACATCAGCTTAACTTTAACTGTGTTCTGCAAACTCTTTTTCTCAATTTTAATTTAATTCCTGTTTTTCTAAAGATAAACCCAACACAAATTAAATTTAAGTTATTCCTAAAAATTTTAAAACTTTAATCTTTTACAAATTAACGGGGGGATTCTTTTTATTTGAGATTCTAAAAACTTTTTTATTTACCCCAAACATGACAAACTCTATGCAACAAATGCTTTCACACATGCAAAATATGCAGGAACAACGTCTGTCTGATCAGATGATGAGAAGAAAAAACTTTTAATCTGTGGACATTTGATAATACTATTTTAGCAAAGTGTTGAGAGTTTATAAAACTAGTCGACAATACTGTTGTAGCTCATATGGATCAATTAAAATCAAATTTTACAAAATAAATTTAAAAAAATTCAACCTTACAATAGCTAAATGTCTGTTAAAAGAAATAATATTCTATGGTATTCTTTTTTTCAGGATTTTGTTTTTATAGCTTAAGGATACTTTTGCTTGAAATAGCCTGACCTTTTTGGAAATCTTTTGAGAGAGAGAGATTGAAAAATACTCATATAAAAAGCAATTGTAGTAAAAAAAAGTTAAGGGCCAGCCATTATTAATCATTGTTGAAAAACTAACTGACATGAAATGTTCAGAGTTTTTTGTTTTAGTTGTTTTTTTTTGTTGCTTTTTTCATTTAAACTCGTACGTTGTTGGTTGTTATTGTTGTTGTAGTTGCTGTAGTGTGCATTTTAAACTTTTTCCTTAAAACTTCCGTTTTGCTTTTCATTTAACGCAAGAAAACTTTTATGGGTTTTTTATTCCCCTCCACTCACACAATATAACTACAACTACAACAAGTCGAAGCAACAGCAACAAATCGAAGTTAAATAAATTTAGTTTTTTGTTGTTTTTATTATTATTGCTGCAGTTACAGTTACAGTTACATACAGGAATATGTGTGCATGTGTGTGTTTGTAAAGTGTCTGAATTTTGAGCTTCATTTACATATCGTTAAATTTAAGTTATCAGTTTTTTAACACACTCTCCTTCTCTTCACACACACACACACACACACACATCCATGTATGCATTCTCCCATGTACGAATACAACCAAATACAAAAGAAACTAAAATTGCAAAATTACAACTTGTGAAGTAATTGTTGGGAAAAGGAGCAGAGAAACAAAAGGAGTTAAGTGTTATATGCATACGTAAAGTATACCAAAAGTTCTTTGCTTCTGACTAGAAATAACAACACTGTGAAAATTTTTAGATACCTATTTCATATCGAAAAACGTAATTTTTGAGTTAAGCATGCAGAAATATTCCTCGAATCGTTTTTCATCTTGTTAACTCACCTTTTGCGAAGGGGAATATTTTTTTTATTTTTGCCTTGAGGTGTGAGAAGATTAAAAACTTTAAACTCGTCTATTGAAAATTGACCAAAACATTACTTTGATACCGAAAAGTCTGTACGGAAATTAAAGTTCCTAAGAAGGGAAGGTCTTAAGTTTGGACAAAAATTAATACATAAAAAAGGTATTTCATTGAAGTACTTTCAATTTCGTAGAAAAAAATTAGTACTAAAATTTTATTCTAAATAATATATTATCGGATCGCAAAAACATCCAGCTTTTTTTCAGATGTGCATTAGTATACCATTGTATTTGCTGTTTGTTGGACTGTTTCAGTGATGAAGGCATAGCACTGGCCAGTGAACAGTACCGGCAGCAATTAATACTGGTGTATGCTAGTGGACATCACAGCGCTCTCCTTCGCCGGTATTGTAGCAAAATCACCGGCGAAGTAAAATAATTAATGAAATGGCTTTTCAGAATTTTGCAAGAATTTTTGCTTAAATTTTCTTCTGAATATTTTTTCATATTTTGCCTTTAACGGCATATTTTATCATATTTTAGTTTTCAATGCGTGTTTCTTATCTTTTAAAAGCATTTCTAGTTTTTTTCGTTATTTATTCTTTTAATTTTCATTAGCAGAATGGCCATCGACTGGATTCCCCCAGGTCAACGACTTATTGGAAGGCCTGCTGTTACTTAGAGGAGCGATAACGAAATAAGATTTTCAGGACGCAAGCTGGAGAGAAATATAACATATTGCTAAGGAAAGAGATGATTTAAAGAACTTTGTTGTGGACCCATTTTAATTTTTTTGTTACAATTTGTTTCTTTGTGGTCTAAAAATGTTTAAGCCTTAAAAAATTACCAAAAATCGGAAAGTTGTAATTCTAGATTTAAAAAAAACTTATCTGAAAAAAAAAACAACAAAAATATTTCAATATGACCAAAAGTAATAAAAGAATATCGAAGAAAGTTTCAAAATATTTAGAAATCCCTAAAACTGTAAATACAAGCTAAATCAGGAAATAAATCATTTGCGGTCAAATATAATATAAATTCTGGAAAATTCACAAAAATCAAAAAATGTTCAGTCTGTTAAAAATATGTAGATAAAACTATAAATGAGTGCGAACCAATGAAAAAACAAGATAATAAAAACAAAACATCATAAACGAAAAAAAAGGAAAAATGTAATAGAAGTAATTTAAGTTAAAATTTTTTTAGAGCACTTTTTATATTGTATTATTGATTGTCCTGCACATTATTAATCTTTTAAATTTACTTTTAAAATTTTGTCAACAAATTTTTTAACTCTTTATACGATTTTATAAATTTTCGTTTTATGTACATATATAAACTAAATACAAAACTAAAAATATTGAACTAAAACTAAATATTTATATCCAAAATGTTTGAAGTTTTATTTCAATACTCAAAAATTGTATTTAAATTTAAGCACCAATAAATTTGAGGTTTTTTGTACTAAAAGACATTAAAAAGGTACGAATTTTTGTACGCAAAATGATAATTATCAACAATTGAATATTTTATAAAGTGGGAAAGTTTAATGAAGTATTTGTAATTATATAATAAAATTTAGTACCAAAAATTATTATGCATTTAATGGCATATATATTTGTATTTTAATTTATTACTAGTTTATCCAGCGGTCGACTAAATCGATCGCATTCTAGAAATTAATATTCAACATTTACATAAATATATACGATAAAATAAAAACACAAAAAACATTCTAAATAAAGAATTTAACCCAAATTGCAAACTATTTTTCAAGTTGAAGCTGAAGTGTAAGTGAGCATATGTTAGTAGCAACTTTAAATGCTTATAGCTCCCTAAATATCGAACCGATTTAAATAAAATTAAGATTGTGCACATCTATGCAAAAGCCCGTTTCCAAAATCGGTTCAGTATTACGGCCGTAAAAGGGATCTAAAAAATGTGTTTGGTTATTAATAATATACATTAGTACTCTAAATATAAGATTTAAACTTTTTAGTGCTTTACATTATTAAAAAGTATTTAACTAAATAAAATTAAAATACTAAAAAATTGTAACTAAAAATCTTGGCACAAATCTTTAGTTCTGTACTCTAACTTTCTTATTTAAATTGAAACACCCATTAATGTGCTGCTAAGTTTCAATACTAAAAATTGTTAAAAAAAATTGTAAATAAAATTTTCGTCAACTTGTCAACATAAATATGAAAACAAATAGAAACTTAATTACAAACATTTCGTAGAAAAATATTAGTACAAAAACACTTCTACCTAAAATGAAAGTGTAAAGTTTATGAAATGAAAGGACTCACCCAGTTTTAAATTTATTTAAATTTGTAGATTTAAAAAACATACCTGAAAGGGATAAAAAAAATAATTAACTAAAAAATTTTGAAATTCTTTGAAATAAGATATCAAGACATGTCTCGAGTAATAAATTAGAAACGTGAATAATATATAAATATTAATTTAATGAAAAACATAAGTTATTGCATATTATTAGGCTCCTAACCGCTTTCTTTGCATAATTATTCTCTCAGTGTATTTTTGATTATTATACAAAAACTCATAGAAGAAAAAGCGGTGAGTGGGTGAGTGAGTAGCATGGCAGAAATATTTTATACTCGTATTCTTGGTAATGTGTCTACAGTGGTAAATTAAGTACTTTATTGATTTGAGGTTAGAGTTTTTAAACATGAACTTTATTTTTCATTTTATTATTTTTTTATTTTAATGCAAAATATTCTGTAAAGAGTCTATGCAAAGTGGAATAATAAATGTTTCTATGTTGTTTTGTAAAGAAAAAATAAATAAAATAAAACTCAATGATTAATGACTTTTGATTATACCGAAAATAAATGTTGACTTTTGAAATACACATTGAAATTTAAAATTTTCAAATTAGATTACAAAACAGTATTAAAGCTGAGTAGATAAGAATTATTTAAAGTCTTTTTATAAAACAAATAGATTTCTTTAGCTACAAAAAAGACAAACCCGTATTGAATGGGACGAATCGCGGAAAGCCTTTGACGCGGCAACAATATGCCGCCGAAAATGCTATTATGAAACAAAAGATATTTTATTTTACAGTTAATGCCGGCATATATTTACTTGAACATAATATAATATATTATATAAATACATATGCAAAGACAATTTTTTAGATCCCATTTTCTAATTTATATGTCAACCGATTTTCTTCATTGTTTTAGCAAATGGTAAACATTGTTGAGCTTTAGTGACCCGACTATTGAAATCGGTTCAGTATTAAAGAAATAAAAGGTTCCTAAAGTTGACACCACTACAAATGCTAAAAATTTACACGTACAATCACATATGTAAGTAATGGTTCAAGTAAAAACATAAGAAAAACATTAAGACTGTTGAAGAGTACCTACACACATAATTATGTATATGAGTAATAAGATTTTTTCTTTTCAAATGAGTGGAGTTGAAAAAGAAAAAGAGATCAGAATTGAAAAAGATGAGAATTAAATATGGATGCACATGTACATTCATATGCGAATTTGTATGCAATATCATTTTGTTTATTGTTTTTTACATGGGGAAGGGATGAGTAATTAGTTGTTTTTTTCTTTTCTAATGAACGCAACTAGAATGAATATACGATTAAACTCTCGGTCGAATTTCGACCACTAGGCGCACTCTTGTTAAAATAAAATCATAAAATGCTGTAACATTCCGATCGAAAGAAAATATCTGATGATTATGCTGTGACTAATCGGAAAATACTAAACAATGAAAATAAACTGACCATTGACCATTTATACTTGATCGAACTATATTATAAATAATTTAATCATGTTTATGACCACGATCGTTTGTTATATATTATGATAACGAAATTATGTCTATTAGAGTGGGCCGATTTGTAAGGACACAAATTTGCTGATATTGGCGCCATCGATTTTTCGATTTTTTTCTATCGGCAAATATCAGCAAACTGTCATTTTCATTAATAAATAATTCAAATTTCATCAAAAATTATTCAATAATAATTCAAAAATAAATTTCACCTTGGAGAGGTAATATTTAAAAATATATTAAAACAGCCGATTTTAAACATAAAAGTTGAGAAAAAGTAAAAAAAATTAAATTTGGGCGCTTCGAAAATGATTTTTTTGATATGTAGTAGTGGAACTCTTTTTCGTCATGCCAGAAGCTATCGAAAAATGTATGGCACAATATCGATTGCAAAATCGACCCACCCTAATGTCTACCATTTGAAATTCTATTTAATCTCGTCAATAAGATTATAGATAAGACATTATTATTAAGACAAGAGACAGGGTTGTAATAATTTGATATATAAATATAAGACTCATCCACGACTGTAATTTGATCTGAGCAAAAATGTGGATGTAAATGTCATCATACTCGTACTTTTGGATATTGTATTAGCATATGTGCATTAATGATAATACTGATATTTACTTAAAAAAATTTAAATATAAATATACCCACGTCACGATATTTTGAAATAAACTTTTGTATATCGTGTCGTATTTAAAAAAAAATATCTACGATATTAACACTTCATTATATTCATATGTATTTCAAAAGCAGCAATAAAGCTCAACAAAAACGTCCCCTCCATTTCAAAACTTAAGAGAATTAAAAAACTTAAATTCATGCTATTGATCTTATGATCTTTTTGGTTGAAAAAACAAAGATAATAAAACTAACAAAACCTCTCCCATATTACTCGATGCGACATAATAATATTCCGAAAAATTCGAACAAACATTGAAAGCATTGAAAATGTCAAAAGTAAATATTTAACAGCAAGAAAAACAAAAACATAAGAAAAACATTTTTCTTTTCTGATGACACACAATTGTCTCTTCCATAAACATTTTCATGGTATTTGAGTTGATTATTTTTTTTATTTCACTTCTTTAGCAATTTACACTAGTAAAAATTTTTAAAAATGCATTTGCCTTGAATTTTAGTGTAGAAGAGGGAGGGAATTATAAAACTAACAGGCAAACATTTTTATAAATAAAAAACATGTGCACATACACACTTGTTTGGCTGTTTCGTTGCAAGTTGTTGCTAAAGATTCAATCAGAAGCCTAAAATAATATTTATTGACAATTAATTTTTATGTCGTGGTTGTTATTTTACACAAGTTTTTATTGTGTTAAATGGGAAACACTTGTAATAATAAACGAATTAAAAAAAATAAAACATAAATTTTATCCAAAGATTATAAGTCTTAAAAGAATAACACCAAAATAATTAGGTATTAAAAAAAACTTGGGTACTGGGTACTTGCTAATGTAATATAAAACGCTCCAATAGATTTTAATTTTAAAACTTCATTCTCACTTCATTTTACCTTTTTAAAGTATAGTATTGTAGTACTTTCTATAATGGGTAACCAGATTTATAATATGTGTTATCATATAGAAGGACTTAAAAAAAATTATCTCATTTAAAAAACCTAATATTACGGTTACTTTAGTAGCCGGTATTTGTTATTAGCATACAATCTTAAAATAATTATATAAAATTTGCAATAGAAGTCGTTGCAAAAAAAAAAATATAAAAATTTTTAATTTAGGTAACTATTCCAATATAGTTAACGGGTACTCGGCTTTATTTGACTGAAAAAAAAATAATAAGGAGCTTTTAATTTCTTACAAAGCCTTTGAACGACCATTGGAAGCACTATTTTACAATAAAATATCTTAATTATTAGATAAATGTTATGGTTACTCAAGTAACCGATAAGTGCTTTTGCGATAATTGTTTAAACTAAACTTTGTGAGGTAAATTCTTTTACATGAATATGAAAGTTTAAATTTATATTCAATAAAAATTTAATCTTAGAACTTAAGATCAAACTTAAATCACTTTAAAACCAATTTTGATCTTTAAAGAATATTATTTTACCGACTAATTTTATTGGCTTATAATCCATGGACATACCTTGCTTCAATTCGGTTTTACGTTGTTGAAATTCCCGCCTTTTTAGTTGCAACTAAAAATGTTTGATGTTTTTAATATCTGGGAACACTTTACAAACTAAAAAGGCCATTTCAATGAACGAGTACTAAAACCTCAATCGGCAAAGTTTATCGAAATTTCCGCTACTAAAACAAACTTATAGAAACACTTAGAAAACCATTTGAAAAGATTCTATTGTTTTAACAACAAATTAAGCACAAATTGTGACTAATACTGAATTATTAATCTGCTTCGAAATGAAAAAAACAAATATTTTATTAATAATAAAATATTTTATTAAAAACACACTGCTTATCTTCCTCTTAACCTTGAAACATATTTTTTCTGAGCGACTTGATGAATAACTATGATGAAATTTTATTATAAACACTATTTTAAAATTTTATTAAAAGAGTTTTTGTTTTTATTTTAATTCTATGAGCAAATAAAAATAAATCTAAACACAAATTTAACTTGGAAAATGTCAATAAAGTCAATGACAATCAACATCAGCAACATTTTGTTGAATAAATAACAACAAGCGACAAATATATCTTCAAATCAAATTGTGGCAATTTATGTGAGGCAACAAAATGAGACGAATTGCGAAAAGATTTGTTTATTTAGATTGGAATTCAAAAGATTTAAATGTTAAAATCGAAAATAACTATTAAGAGGCAAATGTTTTTTTTTATTGGCTTTAAAAATAAAAATACTTGAAACTTTGTATATGCTGTTGAGCCTTAAAGATCGATTTATCATGTTTTTGTATGTGGCGAATACGTGTAGATGTTCCTGTGCTGAAAAACCATATAATTTCCAGGTTGTGCAATAGAAATAAAATTTAAATTTTTCGTTGTCTCTTTTATTCTAGTTTAAAAATAACATTTCATGGCAAACATAGTAAATCAGGCATATGCTCGGGCATCGATGTCAGAGCATGGATGAAACATGGACATGAGCGGTCTACATTAGCGATATGCGATGTTCGACATGGTGTTCATACCAAGTTCATGGCTAGTGGGGACGTAAAGTTGGAAAAAGTGTATTTTACAATAAATATCTGTTACAAAAAGCACCTTCTACAAAAATTAATTTTTACAAAAATCAAGCTTTTACAAAAATCAGGTTTTTTACAAAAAAAAAATTACACAAATAAAGCGCACCATTTACATAAAGTGCATTTGACATAAAATAAATGTTACAAAAAGTATCTTTTACAAAAAGTTCCGTTTACAAGTAGTACCTTTTACAAAAAGCACCTTTTACAAAAACTATTATTTATAAAAAGTACCTTTCACTAGAAGTATCTTTTAAAAAATTAATTTTAAAAACTCTACAAAAATTGGCTTTAGCAAAAAGTGGCTTCAGCAAAAAGTAGCTTTTACAAAAAGTGCATTTTAAAAAAAGGTACTTTCACAGAAAATGACTTTTACAGAAAGTACCACTTGCAAAAAGTACCTCTTACATAAAGTCCTTTTTACAAGACCTTTTTTACATAATGTACTTTTTACAAGAACTTTATTTTACATAAAGTATTTTTCACAAAAAGTACCTTTTCCAAAAATTACCTTTTACAAAAAGTACATACTACAAAAATTTTTTTTAGAAGAATCTTATTTCACATAAAGTACCTTTTCCAAAAAGTACATTTAGCAGAAAGTACCTTTAATAAAAAGAGCATTCTACAAAAAGATCCTTTTAGAAAAGTGTTTATTGTAAAGTATCTTTTAAAATGTATAACTATCAACGAAATCATTTAAAGTTTTTATTTAAAAATACTTTTTGAAAACGGACCTCATGCCAATAGGACATATTATATTTGAGATGCTTTGATAACGAGCATACGTTTCTTTAAGAACAAATATTTTTTTTTATATTTTAAAACTTTGATGTCTTGTTTATCACACGATTGCACCTGTCATTACTTCTTTATACAAACACAGATTTCCTATCCTTTTCATTTTGAGTCCCTTTTGATATTTGTTTATTTGCTTGTATCCATCCCTTGGAACATTTTGTTCTATTTTTAAGTAGAGTGCGTGCATATTTTAAGCAATTAAAAAAACTGAAAGCAACTATTAAACGAAAGTATGTAGAAGGATTATATGAAAAACTAGGACACATATGCACAACAATGATTTAAATTTTTGTTTTATGAGAATGAGCAAAATATAAAGGAATCGTTTTTTATGCAGTGATGTGTTCAAAAAAGATTTTTCTTTATAAAAGGCATGTGAGAGAAATGGTTTACACTAGCAAAGAAATTTGGGTGGCACTAAGTTGGGTCGCTGATAATGAATAAAATAAATATGTAGGTATGACTTATGTCACTATCTGAAAGTGTCGTAGACTACTTTTTTGTTATTAATATGTCCTATCTGCATACATACATATGTATATACATATGTATGTGTGTATGCATGTATGTAAGTAGTTTCGGTTCTAGTGTGCTTAACATGTTTTAGTGGTAACAATTTTGTGCGTTTGCTTTTAAACTTCTTAAAATTTACAAAAAACCCAAAAAAATGGTTGATTTTTTTTGCATTTATAATTCATTTAGTTCTACTTTTTATCTTATCCCACTTGCTTTTATTTGAACAGCAAAAATGCATGTGTTAAAGCTCAGCTGTCATTTGTCATTAGTAAAATGGGGTTTTATGTTTGTTTTACCAAAAAACAAAAAGAAACTAACAAAACGTTAAGAATACAAAAGACGAAGAAGACACAAAGCAATAATATGACACTAACAAATTGTGGAAAAATTAAAATGTCATTTTGACATTTGATGCATACTAGCACACATAGATACGTATGTATGTATGTATGATGGGGGAGAGAGATAGAGGAAGGGAGAGAGATAGAAACAGAATCAAAATTAGTGATAACAGACTTTTGTAACGGTATATTCTTTTTAATATTCATTAAAAATAGTTTTTATTTGTTTTAAACTTTATAATCAAGAGGGGAATTTTAATTTCGTAACTAATTACTGATTCCAAAAGTGTGCTTTATATGTGTTGGGAAAATTAAATTTTATTTCTTTTTCCAACCATTAAATTAGTTGTATTTTTTTATTAGACTTGTCAATTTATTTACCAAAATAAATTTAAAATTTCTTTTAAAAGCAAAATCAAAGTGCAAAGTATTGGTATGACATTTTAAAAATTAAATCAAAGACTTGATACTTTTTGTTTTACATATTATTATTGCTTCACACAAAACTTGACATCATTACAGTTTGTAAGATAAGCGTTTGCACACAAAAATAATTGCATGTTTTAGGAATTCAAAAACAAACTACATATTTTATATTTTTTTTATATTCCGGCATGTTGTTTAACTAAAGCATCTTTTCATCATTTCGTGCGAATCGCTGGCAAAAATGCATATAAAAATATTCATGCGAAATAATTGCTAAATAATACTGCTGATGTTGTCCTGTGTTCATTTTGTAAAAAAACACCTAATCCGATTTACATTGTGGTTGGTTGCGCACAAATAATTAAAATAATATATTTACACTGTTGTCTATTATTTTAGCGGATATAAAAAATAAAGAAAATATATTTGGGAAAAGTCGGACTAGGTACATTGGAACCGCAACGCCATCAAAGTATCGCCATAAAATTAAACACTTCAAACATAAACATAAGAAAAACAATGTTGCATACTTCAAGGCAATAAAATCGATACATTTTTTAAAATCATCGTATTGTCACCACTGGCTAATTGCAAACGAAATAATCAATGTAGCTGAACACTTTTCGCAAATTTTAACAGAGTGCAAGGCTTAAGATTAGAATATTGGAAAAGTGTGGGAAAAATATGTACTCTTTTCAACAAAACTAATATGTAATAATAATTAAAAAATTTTGGCAACTGTAATGAATATCGATTTCAGGTATCGCCACCAACATTGATTATGTTACAGCATTCAAATTGTCACATCCGTAAACGTAAAACTCGTCGCGTAAAAATACAGCTTTCGGATTATGACATACGAAACAAAAGTTTTTCAAATTTCATAACAAAATTTCAATTGATTACAAATATTGTGAATAAATGAAATTTGATTCGTATTATTATAATAAAAGAAGTAATTAGAAGAAATTAAATACAAACTAAAATTGTTCGGAAGCAAAGCCCAACCGGGATCATTATATTAGGTCCCAGTTCTTCTTAAACTCATACGACGCAACACGGAACTCACGGATGAGATGATTCGAGCCCAGGTCTGTTTTCGACTCCCTTCAGTCAACCATTGGATCGAGCTATCATTAGATCACTGAAAAATGCGCAATCAGTTGCGTTTACTCTAGACTTTCTGGCAGCCGGCTACCAATTATAGACTTACATTCTCGAAGTCCTGAGTAATCGCTAGCATCTGACTGAGATAAGCTGAGTTCCTTCATCGCATACACAGAAAGAAAAAAAACTGCTTTCATTTCAAACATTTTCTTAGTTCCTGCCCAATTGTAAGATTTTTCATACCGAAACGGTGATACCAGTATGATACTGATATTGATTGAACCGGTATTTTGCTTTCGAAATAAATTGTGTATTAGCATAGAATCGGTAAAACATTTAACTTGTATTTAATCGGCATTAATTACGGTATCGGTTACTTGATAATTACCCAATTTAAATGTCAACTAATTAGTTTTTATTAAAAATAAGATCTCAGAGAAAATGATTTTTTTTAACTGCCAGGCCCACTATGTCTCACGCATTCATTCTTTCTTACAATTACATTTAAAATAAAAACAAATTCAATAATTTTGAATAGGAAGCTTTCAATGTTTTTATGTTGTGCAAAGATTCACTTGACTAACTGTAGGTGGTAGTTTTTTTCTTTGTGTTTTATGTTAATTACCTTAAAGACATCTAACATTTATTTTAATTTTTATTATCCAAAACATTCTTATGTAGATATGTATATATGTATTATATGCATGTATGTATGTGTGAAATTTAAAATTTATGTTAAAAAAATTTTAAATGGACTATAATTTATGTAATTATTTTTTTAGGAATATAGGGCAAAGTTTGAAAATAACGCGATGTATTAAATATTAAATAGCAACTTGTTAAAGAAATTTAAAATTTTCACAGACAAATTATTTGTAGCATCAATATAAATGGGTCATAAAGTTCAAAATCAATAAAAATAATTTTTAGTTGAGTTAAAATATCACGATTGAAATTGCTGAAGACCTCAAATTATAAAAATTCTGTTCATATAAATTTTCATTGCTTTTTATAAGTTTTGTATTAAAGTTTATTGCAACTCATTGAGAATTGCAAGGCCTCAATGTAATTCTTTATTAAAAATTAATGATAAAAAGCTATGAATAATTATTATGAGGGAAGCGCGAAACCTGTAACACATATTTATTGCTTTCTTGACAGCTGACTAACGTTTTTGGTAGATATCGTTCGCCTCTTTATACAAATACTTTGTGGCTTTTGACTTCCTTAATTATATATAACATTTTAATAAGAAAAAGAAATTGATAACAAAAACTTAAACATTTCTTTCGTTTCATTAATAAAAAAAGAGTCACACAAATTAAGCAGTTATCGCTGTCAAACCGGAAATTAACGTATATAATTTGTAAATAAAATTTTAATTTATTTTTGCTTTATTTTTATAACATTTCAGTGCACTTCTTATTGTGTAAAAAATTCTTATCATTTCTTACATTAAAAAAAAATAATAATATTAACAGACTTATCAAGGTTCATTATTGTTCTTTTTTTTTGGATAAATAAAATTAAACTCAATTATTTTAATTGTTTTAAGAAATTTTTGAAAATAAATGAAACACCAAAATAAGAAAAGATTTTGTTTGTACTTCCGTCTAGTGATTAAAATAAAATTTTTGGTATAAATTTATTTTAAAACAATTTTACTAGATAGAATCTTTGTTGTTAAGACCAGAATCTCGTGAATGCAAACTAGTAGAAAAATACTAAATACTAATAACTGTAAAAGAGATGCCATGGAGATGGCTCAAAAAAAGACAGCGAGAGCAGACTCGCAAGACTGAAGTGCTGCAAATTGAGATAACCTCTCTATTTCCTCCTAATTCAAGAGGAATTCTTAAATTTGAGCCTTTATCGAAAATCTTTAACTTTACGATGGGAACTCAGTATTTCAGGCTATTACACTGACTACTGCCCTTGTACCTGAAGAGAGACATTGTGAGACTCTACTGAACGGATAGGACGCTTTTAAAGCTCCCACTGTAAGCGAATTCTTCATCCAACTAATTTGAACTTAAAGAGAACCATTTGAAAATTGAACTTTACGATTAGAAAGCTTCAGGATCAGCCTTCTCTCTAAACCAGATTAATATTTAAGTCTTACTCAATTGTGTAAAAAAATCTAAATTATGGTTTATACAAAAAAAAGAGGAGATATGCTAAACAATAATTAATGTTTGTAAGTAATTAGTCAAACATATATATATTGTATATATGCATATTGAAACGATTAATTAGGCTCAAGTTCAAACCCGAATTTACCCATTTATTTATTCTAATTTTTTATTTCATTTTTATTATTTATTATATGCATATTGAAACGATTAATTAGGCTCAAGTTCAAACCCGAGTTTACCCATTTATTTATTCTAATTTTTTATTTCATTTTTATTAGAATTTTTTTTTTTTGGATAACTTCATTATTTTTATTAAGAGAGTACAATTTTTATTATTCATCAGACTAGCAGAACAGATCAGTACTGATTTCGAGGTCGCTACACCATCTCATCAGCGTTCTTTGTTCAATTTTACCACTTTTGACGACGGATACTAGTGATCAGGAATATCAATGTACATATACCTATATGCTAAACAATTTAATTATAAAGAGAGGGGTTTTAGTAGAGGGGTTTTAAAGCTCTCAGAGTCGCCATATTTCTCTAACCTAATTTATATTTAAAATTAATTTATCTTTATGTATAAAATTTGTATTAAAAAATGGATGGCAAATAGATTAAAATTCTCTAGAATTCCTATTATTGTGTGTTTACATGCAAATTAGTTTTCATTGGAAATTCCATTCTAGTTTTCTTGTATTAATACATTCTTTGTCGCTTTTGCTGATGTAGATTACACAGTAAAATATTTCTATTTAGTAAAAGCATTTGTTAGTGCTTTTAATCAAATTCATTATTACATAGAAAATTTGTTTAGAGATTGAAAATGATTTCTATGGAGGCCAGATTTATTATATTCTATTATTTTTTTCGCAAACAAAAATCTTGATAATCTTATGCATAAAGACAGAACTATACCACTCTGCGTGAAGACGAACGAAAAACAATGTCAAATTCAAAGCGCTAAGTATTTTTGATATATATATATATATATATATATATATATATATATTTGTTTGTTTGTTAATATAAATGAAGCGGTCAGGGGCGAAAAAGCGAGCGACTGATGAAGAGCAATTAATCATGTTTATTTAGGGGGAACTAAAATAGATGAAATAATTTAAATAAAGTTGTTTCTTTTTCATTTAGGGAGCAACTTTTTGTTATCGCTAATAAGAACGGAATTTAA
This sequence comes from Gymnocheta viridis, assembly GCA_956483585.1. Lineage (NCBI taxonomy): Eukaryota > Metazoa > Arthropoda > Insecta > Diptera > Tachinidae > Gymnocheta > Gymnocheta viridis. Next base: position 73,395,912 of record OY101444.1, on the reverse strand, counting down.
AATTATAGTTAAATAGTTTCTTTTTTTGATCCAAGCTTTGCACTTATCAGCGATTCAAATATCTATTTGGATTTTATAATTAATCTATTGACACAAAGAAGACTTAGGAAGTGTACATTGGCACAGAAAATTTATATATGTACAAACATTTTTGTGCTGCCTTGGAAGCGCTCTTAGTGTTGACTTGGATGTCTGGCTTTAAAAGCATGCAATTTTAGGGATTTTTATTTTGTTCTTCGAAAAGAAATTATTCTTAAAGGATTTTTTCCTAAAATAGCATTTTTTTCTTATATTCTTAAGTATAAATTTCGTATCTCTATTAACTTAGAATTACTAATACGAAAATTTTACGAGAATTAATTGACTACAACATAAACGCAACAATAGAATATAACAAATTTCTTTCGAAAAACCCTAAAATCTCATCAATGGTATGCATGTAGTCCCGCTTTTTACTTGTTGTTGGTTATAATGTCATTCATTTGAAGATAAAGTATACGAAAGTTTTAACTATAAATTCTTTTTTCTCGCTGCTCTGTTTTTAAACACACGATCCTTTTTTACTTTCTTGTTTGAATCTTGTACCCGGCCCCGAATCTTTACAATACATGTTTTGCAAGTGTGAAACATTTCACACCGCAAGAGAGATTTCTATATTTAAAACAACGAGATTTTGCAGGAATTGAAGGCATATGTATTGAATACTTGGTAATGGAAAAAGCAAACAAACGTTGCAATGATAGAAGCTAATTTCGATTGGCTGGATGTTGGAACATGGAATTCAGTTTTAGAATTGAGTGAGAAGTTTAGTAAAGAACGGGCATCATTTCAGCAATTAACTTTTATTGGTAAAACATTAAAAACCACCCTAAAATGTCATTGAAAAACAAAATAATTAATTGTAATCCTTAATTCTCAGTAATTATTAAATTTATTATTCGAGACAGGTCTCGATATCTTTTTTCAAAGATTTCAAATGTTTTGAATTCTTATTTCTGAGTATTCTTTTGAATATTTAATTACTTAAATTATTTATTATTTGGCTTCTTTAAAAAGAAAGCACCGCAATTAATTACAAATTTATTAAAACAATTTTTATATTTATTTTTTTGTGGTTTCAAAAACTTTTGTGGTTCGTCTTTTTTTTTTTTTTGCTTTAATAACTCATTAAACAGAAATTAGTATATTAAATAATTTAATGTGAAACTAATAAGGGCGTAACTTAGTTACTTAATTGTTGAGCAGAATATATTTTTAGGTTTTTTTTTTAACTAAGGCAATTTATTCGTAATTAATGTGAGGTTGAAAAGCAAACATGTTTAAATTTGTTTAATAGATTTCTGTAGAAACTATAGAGTGTGAAGTACGACGAGTGTGTTATGATTTTATATAAGAAGAAAAATATATTAATAAAAAACTCTTAACTTGAACAAATTATAAGTAATTGAAACTAGCACACTGATGGTATTATAACTCGCCCTCTTTTAAGAGCCCTTAAATGACATGAAAACCGACATATGTAACTTATTAACAGAATTCTTAATAGCACAATATGTGATGTTTATAAAAAAATAACAAGAACTTTATGTTAATTTTGTTTTTAAAAGCTCATTCATCATTTTATTTTAGATTTACACACATGTTTCTATTTTTATTTAAAAAAATCTTTGTTCCTCTGCTCGTTGTCTTTCATAAAATAAGAACTCATATTTTTTGATTTTCAAAAATGATGAACTACTTAAATAGGGTCGTTTATATGTAGACTTGCAGCACAATAATAAAAAAATTTAAGTAATATGTGACAGTTTTCGTATTAATGCTGCATATTTTGAGGGTTAAGAGCTATTTGACGTAAAATGAACCCTTCAAAAAGGTCGCAGTAGAAAAAAGCAAACGCTGACTATTGCAAAATACGAAGCATCATAAAAAATTGGTCGAGAAGGAATGGTGAGGGGGGGGGGGTTGTATAACTTGCAAAGCATTAACAAACTTTCACTGCTCTACATTACAGTTCAACTACAATAGAAATCGCTGGTGACGAAACACATGAAAATAGTCGGCGACAAATTATAATTACGCGCAGTGACCAGTGCACATTCTTTAGCATTTGACATAAAAAATTAATTGTGCTATAAAAATACGAACTATTACTCCTCTACATAAGAAATCTGTGTTATTTTAGAAACATTTTACTTTACACCAGCGCACTGCGTTGGGCATTCATTTGCACAAGTTACAAAGTTGGTCATCCTTAAAATCTATCAAAACCAACTTGTTTTTATTGCGTTACCTTTTAATGTAAATAATTCAATGATTTACTGTACGATATCTTTGCTATGGCATTGGCACTTTATTCACTGGCATTGCATTTATGATTCCACTTGCGAAATCCTGAAAACCCATTTTCATTTCATTGTTAGAAAATTACCCAAAAATTTCAACAAATTTTAAATTGGCAAATTTTTCAGAGATAAATCATAAATCAGAACTGCCAACGTGTGAAACCCATAAATTTAATTTAGTAGCTTGCGAGGCCTATTCTAAAGGTCTATACTGACCTGGTCTTTTGTGTTTCATCGTGATTCTGTCACGTTTGGTATAAAATAAATTTACCATCACTTTTGTACATGGACTTTCTTTTTTTTGAAATTTTTAAAATCTTAACGTAATAATTAATGTAGAGTATTTTGTTTAATTGTTTATTAATTTGTTAACAGATTTGTTTGTTGTCCTCAAAAAACTACACAAAGGAGTAGCGAAATATTGACATCAAATTTATTTTATTGTTATTTATAAAGCTTGTTCAAACAGAAAAAAATTATTGTAACATCCACTAAAACAAGGTTGATTCAACTAGTTTTGTTAATAATTTCGCTCCACAAGCGTTTCATTTAATTTGACATGATATTTATGTAAAATAAAAATATAGTTATCCACTTTAAAACAACTAGAAATCATGTTGAATCGACATTGTACACGGTACTTTTTGAATTTTTTCTCTTTTGTAATGAATTAATTTTATTTCAACATGTTTCATGTTTTATTTAACATTAAGCAATTTTATTTTAATATTATTCCAGTAATTATTAATATTTCACAAATTTTATTTAAGTTTTTTAACATGTTGATTTAACATAATCCAACGTTTGTTAATATTTAAAATAGACAAAAGTTTTTTCAAAGTATTCCAATGTCATTTTTAACGTTTATAAGAATGTTGATTTTACAATAATTAATCTTGTTTCAACTATATGCAATGTTAATTTTATATGAAAAACTCTTGCTATTACTACAAAAATGGAATTTACAAAATTAAACATTGATTATTGTTATTTTAACTCTGTAAAAGGTAAAATTTAAAGTGTAAAATGTTATTTCAATGTGATTAATTTTAAATTAACATATTTTAATACTAAATTAACAATTTTAACCATTGATTTAACTTAAGACAATGTTAAAAGTAAATTCAATTGGATTTTTTCCACATATTAACAATGACTTGATATCGACATTTCTTCATATGGATTTTACATTGGGGTTTTTTTTCTGTGCGTTATTTATTTAAAAAATTTTTTGGGATTTTTTTGATATTGACGTGACGTAGATGCTGACAACTGTAATAAGGGTGAATATGTGTTTATGAACCAATGTTCTGTTGTCAAATTACTACATTCGATATCGATCGAAAACTCAATATTTACAATTTAAATGGTTCGTGGTTCGGATCCTGGTTTCTGCAGTTTGTATGTGTCGATTTAAGCCGAGCGGATTGAAAAAATAAAAATAATAATAACACGCAAAATTTATGTTTCGTAAATCAGATATGGTAATTTCATTTCAGATATGTGTGTTGCTTTAAGCTAAAAATAGGAAGCTAGAAATATGACTGTACAATCTAGATTAGTGGCATTTGTTTGTTGAAGTCGAGTTGATTGAAGTCGCCAGAAGAAGGCTGTATATTTAAAAAAATTCGTACACATTCCGTACAGGTTTCGGCTGCGCTGACTCCTGCTGAGCCTGCCTTAACACATCTAGCCGCCATATTATTACCAATTATATTATAATGCAGTTGCTCATGTACCCAGATCAAAGCAAGGAATTTTATACTATTCAAGACTTTGGTTTTACAGCTTAAGGCTCTAATATTAGTCATACATAGATTTCGTATATTGAGGGGGAAATATTGCTTTCCCAATTGGATTTTTTTGTGCAGGGTTGTGTAGAGCGAAACGAAAGAAACGAAGACGTCCGAAAAAAAATTTTCGCCAGTGGTTGTGGTGTCAATTGGAATTGACATCTTTTTATTTGTTGGAAAAGCTTTACATATAAAAACTTTATTTTACTCAGGAAGGTGCAACATTATCATGTTATATTCAATTCAAATGTTTACTTCTACAAATTCGCTTTATTGACTTAATTTTCTTTTATATTTCTCTGCTTGCCTAAAACTTTCAATGCAGAATTTTTGTCTAAACAAATAGTAATTAAAATTCTTTTTTATTTTTCTGAAGCTCCATCTACAGTTTATTGACCACTTGAGTCTACAATTTAGTTATTTCTTTTGTTTAATGCTCTACAACAAGCAATGGACCAAAACTTAGAAAAAAAAAACTGCCACAACTTGCCACTAGAAAATATCAAAACGTGTGGCATAGTTTTAGACAATTGTTTACAGTATACTTGTCCTTTTCTGATGTTTCATTTAAACTCAAGGCACAGAGAAAAACTTGTATTAACTACTTTAAATGAAAGAAAACAAAAAAAGGAGAACCCCACAAGTGGTCGCTTTTGTCTTTTATATTTTACTCTAAAAAAAAGAAATACTATTTAAAAATTCTAAACAATGGCACAAGTTTTTTTGGGAGGGAAAAAACTAAGAATGTAACGGGCTACTCAGACAGTTAACCAGCCAGCAGTTGGGACCAAGCCAAGTCAGGGCAAATGGTCACCATTAAACCATAGAAACGACTTGAAACTATTGTTGCCAGGAAAAACGCCTTTTAGCTTAGTTTTTTTTTCTAACACAAGAAAGAAAAGTCTCTTGTGTTATTTTTTTTTTTTATATTTTTGTTTTATTTTTGAAGTGCATAAATGTTGTTGCATAAAGGAATAAAGTATGCACTACAACAACAATAACAAAACAATTGTTGAAATAGAATAAAGAGAGACATTTTCGTATTTGACAACAATGCAACAGAGGAGCAGTGGGTCGAGTGTGTTTGTTTTATGAAAGAAACAGGTCGACAATTTGCAAAAAAAAATGTACGACAAGTACATACAATCATCCAAAAAGTAAGTGAAATGTCAACAAAAGCTTTAAAATAATTTTTTTCATAAATTTTAAAAGAAAAATTTATAATATTCATATAATATCGTACTCGTACTATTGAAAAATCATCAAGCAATTGTTCGAATTTCCCAAATAAAATTTAACTTATTAATAAAATACAAAAGGTTTGAAAATTCTTTAGTGAGGTCAACATAATCCAGACGATTGGTTGGAGTAGAAAATTTATATAGAAATTACTCAAATTAATGAGTTGTTTTAATATAAATTTTCTATTCAATTTAACTTAACCATTGTGGTAACTGGACATATGATATAAATTACACCGTGCTACAGCATTTTTTCGTCATAAAGAATGCGATATACCCATTAATGTACACATCAAATTCAATAAAATTACGTACTCTGTTTTTTATTTCCTCATCTTTTGTCTTGGGATTTTTACATTATTTAAGGATGCACAATTTAAAATATATTTCATTTATGTATTTTCAATATCAATAACTACTATTTTATGGGAATATTAATACCAAATGAATGTAAATGAACTGTACAAATACAAAAAAAATATTTTTATCACTTGAATAAAAATGAAAAAAATGTCCTTTGAAAATACATCGTTTCACATTCTTCTCCAAATAAATCTGGTTAACTGGGTTGTTATAGATTTTCTAAATTATTTACTTATCAGAAAAATGACATTATCGAGTATTTGCATAAATTTTTAAATGAAAACTTTGATGTGATAAGGAAGGGATATACTTTTTTCCGATTTCGTATCCTTTAAAAATGTAAAGTCCTATAAAAAAGACAAAAAAGTAAAATATGAAAAATATAAAATGCTCTTCTACTAAAGCGAACAATTAATGCCGCAGCATTAAACAGCTAATTTAAGTCAGGCGGTGTTTTTAGGGGGGCTTTAATTTGCTCGTATGAACATTTCAGTGACTGCACTGAAAAAAATCAATCTTATTAATTTGAATTATGTAGTTGAAGCTTCGCTATCAATTACTATTTTGAAAATATTTTAATAAAAGACACATTAAACAAAATTGTGTGGATAATTTTAGGAGCAACAAATACTATTCATATCGTTGCCTTAATATAAATAGAGTTTTTTTGCGTATTTTAATAAATTTAAGGATCTCTTACCGAAAGAGGTTAAACAGTCGATTTTATATATTAAGGTAGCTACGTGAGCTAAAAATAGCCCAAAGCGACGCGTCAACGCATGTGTAGTGTTGGTAATATTTTTTTTTATGAAAACACATAAAATTAAGGGCCTATTTGTCTTAAATACAGCGCTTAGCGTTAATAAACTTTATATGGAAAAAAATTGATTATAGTGAAACCAAACAAACTAAAAATAAATTTTTTAAACATTACGAATATGAAGTCCTGTGACAAACAGATCTGCTTATTTATTGAATTTTTGTACGATATTCTACAAGTTTTGCTAATGTAATCATAATAATTTGCTTCGTAGTTTTATGTAAGTCCAAAAACCAAACAGGCAATTTATTAGCAGCAGAGGAGTATTTATATTTGCTAAAGCTTAAAAGCTTGTTTAATATTTTTTTGTTTTTTTTCATGCTCGTATTAAAATAAATCCATATAATCTTTGCTGGGCGGCCAAAGTATGTACATGATATAGATTGAGGCACTATTTACCAAAAGCAATTTTATTCTATAAGGGTTGGTGGGGGGTTTCGCAGGGAGAAGTATTTTGATTTTAAGTGGGGGTGCATTTCACTAAATTTTTTTTCTGTTGCTGTTGAAATGGTAGTTTTTAATAAACTGCATTCAATGTATATTTTAAGTACATTCACCTACATTTTTTACTGTTTTTCATGAAAATGTGTATATGAAAATTAAAAAAGAAAAACACAAATATATTGCAGGGGGTTCATGGAGGAAGCAAGAAAAAAGCTTAAAACTTAACTGAATCTTTGTTGATGTAAACAAATGTATATTAAAAAATATATTTCTGATTTTGTGTGTGTGTGTGTATCCTGCATTCTGGGCATAAAACTCGTAAGTGTAAATATGTGTTGAAAAAAAGAGAAAATCGGAAAAAATATTGTCGCTGTACAAACCATCACCAACAGTTGTTGCAAAAACTGCTGCTGTATCAGCACACCAGTATGCATTTGAAAATGGTTGCAAGTTTAAATAAATTGTAGACGTTTGTATGGTTTACAAAAGAACGTTAAAAAAAGAAATGCAAAAATAAAAACTGCTGCAGTTTATGGCATTTCTTTATTTTTCGCAAAAGCTTAAGTAGTGTATTCGAGATGCAAGTATGAGTTTTGAGCACTTTGTATTCAAAGATTTCATATTTGTATATATAAAACTTGCCACTATGCGTTCGGGGTTTTCAGCTTTAGACAAAAAAAAAATTAAGAAAAAAAATATTTTTAACCAAGAATATTTCTTTTTTATTTTCTCATATATTTTGCTATGAAAATAAACAGAAAACAAGGAAAACACTTAAACTACTACCACAGTTCGTTCGCATTTTCCTTGGGAGATTTTTAACACACAACAGAAAAAATTTATATTTCACTTTATTCAATAACGGAAGTTAAATTGCCAGAGTTTACGAGCGAGCACTGGTGATGGCAGTAGTGGCTCTATGAAATTTTGTTTAATGTTTAACTATTTTAAATGTCAGCCAGTCAGTCAGTCAGTCTTTCATACTTTGTATACAACATTTAAAGGACTTGTTTACAATATACATACGTATTTGCATTTATAAAGAAGTTGAGAAGCCAGAAAATAGAGTTAAAAGCAAATCAGGCCAATGACATTTACAGACAATCATTATACAAATACAATAATAGTCTGCTTCAAGTTTTTCTTATAATTGATACAAAATAGCTGTAAAAATTAGGGTTGTTATTATAAAATTAAACTCTAAAGGACGTGACTTAAATAAAAAATTTCTTCCCCCTCCGCATGATCAGCGACTGCTTACATGTGTCATCGGGGGCTCTCATAAAACAAGCTTTTCTTGGTTTCAGATTTGTTCACAATTGGGACATAATTATTGTCTAAATCCCGGCACCATAGTGATATTCAACTATGCGTATAAAAACACAAAAACATTTTTTGTTTTCCATACAAATTCGTCACCATACAAACGCAAACAATCTCAGACTTTGCTTAATGTTCAAGGCATTGCGTTATTTTAATGGCAAATGCGGCTTTTTAAAATGTTGAAATGAAATGATGAAAATCAAAATGGTTCGGCAAACAAATAGCCAATTTCCGTACGGTAAATTGCACCAAAATCGCCGTTGCCCGTGAAGCTGTGCATATAGATTTGTGTCGCTCATGTACCACCTTCTCCCATTGAACCATTAAGTAATTTGAACGATTATGATTTTTTTGCGCAGTCTTTGCTATCGTCATTCGTTACTCATCGTTTTGTAATGCAAAAGATTCGTCTTGACAAACCTCAAAAGCTGTAGAACGTTCAAATACTGTCCAAAGTAAAAAATACGAACAGTGAACGACATGATCGCCATAGTTCATTTATTCGTTGTTGATCGATCATTAACGGGTTCAGCAGAACGGCGCTAAGACCCACACAGGGAACGTACCTGGCTTCATCATATTGGTCGCTCCATAATATTAAATTATTATAATTTTCTCGTACTTGTAGTACTTTCTCGAGAACTTAAAAGTACTATGCTGTTATGTGAAAAAAGGATATGATCGTTACATTAAAACTTTAAGCAAATTGAAGATCAAAGCGCGGTCTCTTAAACTCAATATAAATGAATAATACAGGGATCTAATGCAGACAAAAATTAATCAAGTTTACATTTAGAAGTCGTTACGAGAAAAATAATTTTTTTGATCCACCCTAATGGACAGGCAGAAGGAATAAAAAAAATTGTATCATTCTGGAAGTAAGTCCTTCCAAAAATAAATCGGTTTATAAATTAAAAGTTCTGAGGGAACAAAGAAACAAATTAAATGTAAACGATTTAAAGACGGTTAAACAATTTTAGGAATTTCAGAAAAACTCTTATGTGCACAACCGAGAAATAAAAACTGACAAAAAGAAAATATCCTTATTGTAACTTAAAATTTGAAAACCCAGCTTAAAGTTGTGTTTGATATTAGCCATTTAAATTGCATACTTTTAGGATGTTAATAATTCGTTGAATTAAATTTTTTCTTACATATCATCACAATATAGTGATTGAAACTTCAAGATACAAATTTCTCTCTTCCCTTTAGATATGTATGTACAGTTTTACACTGTTTACACTTACTTAACTCATAAAATATTTGCATAGAAATTGCTTTTACTTTTAGCTGCTTTTCTTCCATTTTCTTCTGTATAATTTTTCTCGAAAATAAAAGTACAGAAAACTCATAAAGAGCGCAGTGACTGCTGCTAGAGTATTAAACTGCTGACTGGACCACCTTGCAACCAACAACACCTGTATTTATGTTTATATTAACAACGTTTTTTTGTTCTACTACAGATATTGCAAAAAAAAATGTAGAAGTTTATTTTTATATTTATATTGTTAATCATAAAGGGTGGTCCCACAGCGGCCATATTTGTAGAAAACTTAAACAGTTTTAAACGTGGTTAGTTTAACAACATTTGTGCAGTGAGCAGTTCTTTTTTTGTTTTTGTTTTGCAAGCCAAAAGTTGGCTCTTTGCTTGGTTTGGCTGGCTGCATGGTTATGAGTCTTCCTCCTGGTTTTTGGGTGCCAACACTATGCAGGGTTTGTTGTGGTAGTAAACATTTTTTGTTTATATATTATTCTTTTTTTTCGTTGCAAATAGGATTTCCGCCTTAAAATGCGTGACAAAATGACTTGATGCAAGAGAACAAAATAATAAAAAAATAAATAAAAATAAAAACCAAAACAAAATACAGACCACAGGAGTAGTGGAAGTAGGTGCTGTATATAAAAAGTAATTACTATGCTACTACCACTACTGTAGTTATTATTTTTCTTTACTAAAATAATTCCATAATGTTGAAAACTAATAATGCTACAATAAACTAGGAAAATTACTACTTAAGTGTTGTTAAGTTGGTTCTTTGAAATATAATTTATGTTAAGATTAATATTTAACTAACAAGGTGCTTACGACAAGTTGGCACTTAAAAGTTAAAAACAATAAAGATAAATATTTCAAAGCTCATAAAATACAATTTTTTTGCAATCACTAGAATTTTATGGTTCATATACTTTTGTTAAGCTTTAATGAATTTAGCAGCGTTTCAGTGTAAATATTTGCATTAAAAACTTAATTCTTTAAAAAAACTGGTAAAACACTGTTTTTCATTTCTTATTATGTTTTTGTTTAAATAATAATTTTTTTAGCAACTTTTGTTAAAGAATCATTTATTTTTTTGCGGAATTTTGGTTTTTGATGATATTTTGGTTTTTGGAAGAAAATTGAATTTTGTTATGATATATGAGTTCGAAAATACAAAATTTCTAGTGATTAATAGTGAAGTTTTCGTAATATTTTAAATTTTTGATTTTATTTTAATTTAAGATACAATTTTTTTTATAAACGACAACAAAGCATAAACGTTGTGGTGATCTGGTTGGCGCAGCCCATAAAGAAATCAAATATTTGCTCGTAATTAGTTTAGTGTATTAAAAAACTAAAAGTGCCCCAAATCCGCCAGAAAGTCACAACTTCAGTAGAGAAGCAAAAATCGAAGATATTGCATCAAAAGCCTGAAACATATGCTTTAAGTAAATAAGTAATGCAAAAACTCAGAAAATAAGCTACTCCGAAGGAACATAAAAATCTGTGAAATTTGAATACACATTAGAAAATGCACTGCAACTAATTTAGATCCACCAGAATCCCATAAATTCAACAAAGGAACCGAAAGGCCTGATGAAATTGCAATTTCTCCGAACAAAATTCAATTTAATCCGAAAGAATGAGTTACTCCGAAAAATTTAAATTTAATGCATATTCGAAAATGCAACAGTTACTTTGATACACCAGAAACCCATAGTTTTCTTTTTTCAAAGAAACCGAAATTTTACGGAAATTAAAGTTACCCCTAAAAATCGGAAATCTTTCGAAAACTCAAATTTTCGCATACATTCGAAAATACACAAAAAAAAAGATTAAATCCATACCCAACACATATTTTCACCAATGATGCCACAAGTTTACAAAACATTAAAGATAATTTGAAAAAATCGATAATTCTCTAAAAATTCGAAATTTAATGCATTTAGTGCATGAAAATGCACCAACATTTCCCAGAAACCCATAATTACATTAAAGAAATTTGAAACTAGCTTATAGAAACTCGATTATTCTGCGAAATTTTTAAATTTGGTCGTAAATGGGTTAAAACAACTAAAACGCCAACCCTATAAAAATGCTTATAATCGAAAAAAAACTCGAAAAATCTCAAATTAGAGCTCCGTAGATTAGTGTATAGTGCCCATGTTGTGTATTTTAAAAGGAAATAATAATCGAGTCGACGCAAAACAAAGCTGAAATGAAAAACAACGTTTTAATGCTGAAAAGGACAATCGCCGATTTCAAACCGGAATGTTACACACGTTTTTAAATCTTAAAAATCGAAATTCAACCACAAAGTATATTCAAAATTAAATAATAGCATAATCGCTTAGATCGGCAAAAACAAAATTAAGAAATTGAAAAAACTGAAATAAAAGGACATGAGAGCTTGGCAGGAGAAAGAAAAAAAATGTTATTATCAGATAAAGCCAAAGTAAAGAAAGGTTAATAATATGAAAAATGAGCCCAAATTGTATTAAGCTGCTTTCTCTGCTTTAACTCGAGGTATTAAAGGGATATTTCTTTCCTCTAAGCTGCCAAGAACGCCTGTTACTGTAAAACGGCTTCTTTGCAAAATTGGGTGTGATATTTAGGTTTCAACGAAGCAGATGACACGAAAAATCCCTCTGATTTGGCTGCCTATTAACAGTTCACAAACTTTGCCTTGATTCCTGTTTCCTCCAAAACGGAAGCTGTAGGAATGCTGAAGCGGAAGTAGAAACAACTTATATAAAAGTTTTAGCCTGTGAAACAAAAAATAAGATCTTCTTAAATTGTTTGCTCAGAAACAGCAAGAAACCCCAATAGGAAGTTGCAATCTAAATGAAAATAAAACAAAGAATATTAGAGTTGGAATGGACACTGGCTTTTATTCAGCATTATGAGCTTTTACCTTCTTAATGGGCTTGGGTAGAAAAGTAGAATGAGCAAAATTTTAAGTATTGAAAACGGAAATAGTATTTTACGACATTTTGACCAATTTGACATTTATGTTTTAGGCATTAACGGACAGAGACAGTTAGAAATTTACATAAATTTCAATCTACACTACCCTACACTATATGTTGTGATACAGATGAGGAAACTCTCTTTATTACCATATTCTATGACAGATGTTAGTTAAGGATTATGGCATTAACCAGAGACATGGGATCGGTTCATTTATGATTGTTTCCCAGCTTGACTAGAAAATTATTCGAAAAATTAAACTAGTAAAATCAGTACATTATTTAAAAAAAATTCAAACAATTTTCGCTTAAAATTCTTAGCAACTTCAGTTTAAACAAAGGTTGTAAAATAGTTTCTACGTTTTATTATTGGTTTTATTTTACGTTCTATTAATATTTTAATATGATTTTTATTTTAATCATTGCGAAAAAAATGTTTTTAGCTGCTGAATATTTGTAAGTGCTGCGGTTGTGTTGTGTAGTCATGTGTTGTTTTCAAATGGCTGAGTTCAACACCAGTCAAAGCCAGCAAAAAACTTATTTTACGTGCTCATACACATTTTTTAAATTTCCAATTAGTCTGTTTTATTAAGAGTATATTCTATTAATAAATAAAATGTGAGGTTTTCTTATACGAGTATATACATAAATGGATTGTAGCCGTTCATCTCAATATATCTGTGCAAGCAATTGAGAGTCCGGGTTCCATGTTCCCCCCAAGCTTAGTCATCACTGCTATTATTGTATTCAAATTGTAGTTAACGGCTGTCCCGACTGAATTTCCACTGTGTGGCCTCCCCTGAATTGAAGGCTGGATGCGTCCTTCTTGGCTGCTCATATTTCAGGTTATTAATTTAATAATTAAGCACGAACTTAAATATTTTTTGTGTATAGAACATTTTTAATCATAAAACCGCAACTACGGACTGGAAAGTTAGAAACACGTTTTTTTGCGTTTTTACCGTTTTTTATATCTTCTACATATTTACGAGTATATACTTCCATATGTAGAAATTTTCTTAATTCTATTCAAACTAATTCTATTCATAGCTTATCAAAAAAAAACACAAAAAATTCCTTACAAACTTTACATTTATATCCGTTTTATGTCATTATGCCATCCTCTCTACAGCACCACCCACTTCTAAACTCACAAGCAAGCTGAGTTTATTATCGCCTTTCATTTGTATAAAGAGAATTAAACTTTACATACCTGGAAAGATACAAAAAAAAGTTGAAAATTAGTTGGTTTTAGAAAACATTAGGAAAAGTTTCTTTTTATTAAATACAGCAAAATTTAGAAATTTCCTTTTCCCCTTCTAATTTAATAAGGTCTTGTTGAGTTTAATAATTCAAACCTGAGATAAAAGCATTAAGCTAAGTCTATTATTACAAGGGACAGTGGCCGCCTGGAATAATATGTGTTATTTATATTAATAATATTTTTCAAATTAGAAAATAAAATTTTTTGCCACGCCTTAAATAAGAAGAAAACGATCCGAGCTAAAGAAAGTAGCATAAAGAAAGAATTTTATGTCGAAATAAAAAGTTTCGGTAGAAATTATGAGCACAGCGATGTATGATAAGTGACGATCGCACATCAAACAGGAGCGTAAAGCATTAACGAATAAAAGAAGGCGTAGGAATCGTTAATCCTTGATGTTAGCTGGCATGCAAACCTTTTTCTTTATAAGTATAATTGGGTTCAACTGGTGCAGCCGCTCGTCTTAGACAAAACACATTTAATTTATATGGGTTTGACTAAAAGCTTTTGTCTAAAACGAGCGGCAGAACTCTTTCAATAGGTCAGGTTAGACACAAACCTTTTGTCAAACCCAAGTAATTTAAATGACGTTAGTCATGGGCTTTGTGACTGAACTGAACGAGTTCGACCAAAATCATTATTAATTCGTTATCGGAATGTAGTTTCTTTGACCCATAAAATTTTTATATAACAGATCCATATAATTTAACTTGGCTTGATAACATTTTGTGACTTAAACGAGCGACCGAACGGGTTTGACACAAGACTTTTTCTACAACAATTCAAAGATTATTTTAACTGGTGCGTGTTTAAGTTCACCTCAGAGATACATATATTGTATACTATCTCATTTATAGATTGACCTTTTGCTATGCAATTTCCCATTAAAAAACCTCATCATTTTCAAATTGCAACAAAGTACTTTAAGAGTATGTATGTTCCCCTATCTGACCATCATTATCTAAATGTTATGCTGTAGTTGTTGTTTAGTAGCTGCTGCATTGTTTTCTTTACCAACTTCAATTTACTATCAAACTTCATTATTTCAATCATTATATCTGTAGTGTACAAATAGAAAAAGGAACAGTATAACATGACCATAAAACCATATAAAAGATACCATATGAAAAAATTAATAGTGATCAGATACTATATGACTGCTGTAAAATGAAGTTGGAAGAACGAGGCATAAAAGAAAGCTTTTTGTTGCCTCTTTATATGAAGTTTTAAAGTTTTTCTCCAAAAAAGGAGAAAACAATCGTTTTGTATATGTTGCCTGTGTGTGAGTCAAATGGTTGGCAGGAGTATTGTGAGATAATGCTTAAAGCAGGGGTAAGTATTAATTTACTTGATGTAAGAAGTTGGTCGGGCTTTTACGTATACTACAAACTAGGACTGCCATGAAGAAACCCATTTTCCTACACTCATAGAAAAATTTATATTCAGATTGATGGCCCTGTCATCAAAAATGTGACATAATATTTATGATGTTATAATGACAAACGTCATCAACAAATTTTATGATATTTTTGGTAACATCTATGTATGTTGTGTGTGCTACAATGACATGATTTCAATGCCACTTTTTGTATATTATTTACAGGTAAAATAATAATGTTTCATTACAGATCACAATACTATTAATAATATCATTAAAAATATATAAAGCTCTTCAAGAAACAAAGACACCACAGCGTTAATGCACAGACAAAATATGTAAAAGGACGAGGATATGACACCTCGTCTAAACGTTGATGACACTTAGTCATCATATGTGTTAAAATCGTTGTAAACAGTTAATGGTTCGAGTCTCAGTCGTTTTAGTTAGGTATAAAATTAAAATAGAAAGTTGTAAATAACAGAACTAAATTATTATAACACATAAATCATAAAATATTTATAAATAAATATTTCTATAAGGAGAAAAGGCCCCTTTAATATACACATCAAAACTAAAATCATTATCCATCCTTTTCACATCCATCCATTTTTTTCATTGTGTTTTGGCTTTCTGTATTTATATGGAAAATTAGAAAAAGAACTTACTTATTACTTACTTAAAGACATTTACGGAATCTTGCGGAATTCAAAGGACTGTAAATTGAAAAGATACATAAGTACATATTTCATTTACAAGGTGGGACGGTAAATTAAGGCTTGGGATATGAAATAATTATTCTTTACTGGCCAACCTAAATTAGCACGCCAAGCGTAGCATTTTCCAATGCGTTGCTTTTACGTTGAATTGACTTACTTAAATAAGAGCCTCACCGCTTTTTCATAAACAGTAATCTTAACTTATTTTATTTAATAAAAACCGCTGGATTGACCTAAAACTATCTAAATTGACACTACTTTGTATTAATAACGAAAGAAAACAGGAAAGAAATTGTTTTTTAAAAGCCAACTTCACTACTTAACGCGCTGTCAAAATCGGATTTTCCAATTGCAAAGCGTTGACGCCGCACTATTTTCATGCTAACAATAAAACTTAATGCGTTAGAATATAAATTTGGATTTCAGATCACTGAACCGGTTTTTGATAGAAGTACAGATGGCAATTTACCGGCAATCGACAAGCCGATAATCTTGTGTTCGATTCAACTGCATCTTTAGTTTTAGATCCGTCCGTAAAGCGTCTCTGACATCACGGCTGTATAGGGGACCGATCATTTTCCTCTTAAGCGTTCTATCTAAAAAGTTTATATTAAATCTGCTGGAAATTGATCATCTCCAGTTCGATCTAAAGACACACTAGCTTCAACTCCAGATTAGGTAAGTATCCGTCGGCAAGTCATATCTGACGGAATACTAGTATGCTCAGGAAGACAATATAACTACCAGTTTTCCCCGCCTGCCTGGTCAACAAAATTTTCGAATAAAGAAATTATTTTCGGATGTTTGGGAACATTCATTTATCAGGCGCTATTCTTATAACCTCTCACTGTTTTTTCAATTTTTCAATATATTTCATTAGTATTTTCCCATTTAGCTCAAACAAGGTAGTCAGTCTTCTTATGGCTGCTAAAAACTACATAAAGATTATATTCAAACAAAATTAAATTTTAGCTTGAGTAAGACAGTCAGTCAGTCAGTCAGTCATTCATTCATTCCGGCAGCCTGTATTATAAACATAAAGGAATACAACTGTGTACTACCATAACAAAAGCATATCTTTGGCCATAACAACCTACAAGCTGTGCTATACCTTTTCTCATTGTCCTCTTTAAACTCTTCATAAGTCCAGTCGGTCCAGCCAACTTGTATATTTATGTTTGTTACTTTCCATATAATGTTTTAGATCTCTGGTACTAAAACCATATTTTGTCGGAGTGTGTGTGTGTGTGTGTGTGTTGGATGTTTACGTGTGTGTGTGTCTATTTCAGTTTTTAAGAATTCGTTTTCTTACTTATTTAGTCACCAGAGTTTGATAGTTTTATCTGATTTGATATTTTATACAATTTTCTTCTACTAAATGCCTGTTTTTCTCTTCTATTTTCCTTTTTTCCATTTTAAGTGATTATCGTTTGATGCATTTTTTCTTTTCTACTCAATGGTCTTTTTATCTTGAGGTTTTTTTTTTGAAAATTACGAAGAAAAAGTCTAGTTATTGTTTGATTTTATATGGTTAGTTGGTCTTCTTTTTATATTCCATTTAAGGTTAGTTGTTGTTATTGTCGCTGTTGTGATCTTTATTAAGTTTAACTTTTGAAATTTAAAAAAATAATTCTTATTCAGTTTTTTTTCTTTATTGTGGTTGTTTAGATAGAAATTATTAATAAAAATAAAGAACATAATTTGCATTTTATTTGCATAGAATGAACTTTTTTCAATCAAACAAAACTCATATAGGAAGCAGGAAGGAGAAAAAGGCATAGAAATATGATTATACGGTTGGCAATTTTGTGCAATGTCGTGTACTAAAGTAGATCTTTTTGATATTAATTTCGGAAGAAAGGTTGGCTTACTAAGGAGAGGTGCCAGTCCTAAGGAATCACGTCGAGATCAGCTGTTAGTTAAACTGTTTAATCGTTACGAATTTACCTCATACCAAGCTACTTAATCGTAATATCAATTAGCTTTTGAAGCCCCTTTACCTTCTTTTCGTTCACCAGAGAAAATATGGTAGGTGTCTGCCTGAAGGATCCATAATACTTGGCTTTTTTTATTTTAAAATCTAAACCTTACGAGATCTCGAGCACAATCTTGTTAAGTTTGACTACATTTTCCGTATAAAATAAAATCTACTTCGTCACTAGGACTTGACAAAATGTTCCCAAAATCTCATAGTACTTATTGATGCAACTATGTTTTTTCCTAAATTATACTGAAAAATACTATGCTGCTTAATAATATTTCCTTGTGCTCGTCATCTGTTTTGCATTTGAATTACAATTTTTTGTAGCGAGTTTGGCACATGAAAAGAAAAATACCAATTAATTGTTTTAAATGTCAATAATATATACGTGGGATATAGATTTTGATAGAGATTTAAATTGAAATATAATAGATTTTGTGCAGGTGTAAATACACTATTAAGGTGATTTTTCTGTTCGGAATTTATGATCGTCATACATGTGCCATAACGCCTGATGCGAACATCGGTGTCTGTCAGAGCACTAAGGTATCCTAAAAATTCTCTGAAACACCAAAGTTGGCTTTCAATAGTTAGATACGCTAACGCACGGATTCCCTCAAGTGCTTTAACAAGAACTCATCTACATATTTGTATTAGATTGTATGCTACAACAGGTAAGATTTGCTCTTGAGTATGTGAAATTAACTCAGTACAATACAGTGTTGAAAAATTTAATGCTTTAGTACATTCAGTACTTTTTTATTTAAAAATATTTTCAACACAAAATGCTGTAATAAGCAAAGAAAGAAATCGCTTACATGTAGAAACTGTTTCAAGTTTGATCAACGCTAAAGATCTATGAAAATCAAATGACAGTTGCTGTTTTAATTATAATATTTCTAATGATCTCATAAAGGAAATTAGCTTTATATTAAAAAAAAACTAGATGAAAGCTTTATTTTTAAATATAAATACTTTTAAACTTAAGTAAGAACTGAATTAAATTTTTAGATTTTATATCTTGTTATTTATTAACGTATAAACTATATAAAAGAATACTTTTAGCAGCTGAAAACTATAAATGTACCTCTGGTTTATGGATAACAAAGTTTATTTAAATATACATATATTTTTCTTTATTATACCTATAAATATTGTAATTACTTGACATACATACGAGTATATGAATTAAAATAAAACATTTTTTGTTCAATTAATTTTTTTAAATAAATATTTTTTACAAAAGTACCATTTAATGCAAAAAGTACTCTTTCAGTTATAGTTCAGTAACATTTCAAAATTTAAATTTTGCAACACTGGTACAATATACTTTGCAAGAGAAAATGATTCAAAGGTCTTGACTCTAATGCGAATATGTTCGAAGATCTGGTTATTTAAATTTAAAATCTTTAAATGAAAAATAAACAAAGGTAAACCACAATTGACGAATTGCCAATATGAAAGTCTTATTTCAAATCTATAAGCCAGCGATTTTTATAGTCAAGGATCAAAAAATTTCGAAACCATTAAGTATTAGTTTAATTCTGTATACTAAAGAAAATGCTTAACCGATTGATGACTCTAAGCTTGCTCTTTTGTCTCAATCTCTATTCGACGGTTTAACTCAATATTTAGGATTGTAGCTTGAATAAGTTATTTAAATTATGTATGTAGTCATACATCTACATACATAAATCTTGTCTTTAATATGTATGAGAGCATGCAGTTCGCTGAAGCGGCTGGCAAATAATGATTGTGAGTTCGGGCACTGTTTTAGGCAATTCAATAATATCACGAATTATGCTGATGTACATTAGTGTGGCATTAAGTCAATTGTTAGAAGCCTATTTAAATGACCGGCAGCAAATTTTACTGGTGTATGCTAATGTTCGTTTGTATTGTAGCAGAATCATCGGTGATGTAAAATAATTAATAAAATTGGGTACACAGCTTAAGCAAATTTAGTGCATGTATCTGGCACCAGAAGCGCTGCAACCCTTCCGAATTCCAGTGCCATGTCTAGCAGACACAGAACTCTATAGAGTGGTATTAAATACGGTCACAATTGTAAATTGTAGCGGATGTTTCTGTTTGAAAATATAGTAGAGGTCGCAAATAGCTGAATGCAATAATTCTCTATACTGCTGCATATCTACTTCGCCATTTGTTAAAAGTTTCAATTTAAATTGTGTAACCAAAAAAATTGCGGCATCTTAAAGATTCTTCCAACTCGAAGGACCACAAGCAATCGTAAATTAGCACAATCAAACGGCTTTCTTTTATAAAAGCAGACTGTGGCAAAAAATTGTACATTTGTACATTCCATCTGAACAATCCATTATTTTATAAATTTTAAAATTCTTCAATATAAGATTTATGATTGTTTCACAAAATATTTCAATGATTTTGTTTTAAAGAATTTCTTCGCAATAAAATTGATTTGTTTAAATAATTATCAAAATCAATTATTGAATTTTTTTTGCGAAGATCTTTAACGACACAAAATCCCAGTATGACACAACATGATGATGTATTTTGTAAATAATCAAGTTAACAAATTGTCATACAGGCCAATAGCCAACAGCAATACAGAGGAAGAAAAACAAAAACGAGAGAAAATATCACATATTTCACATAAATTGTAAAAATAGTTTTTTGTTTTCCAGCTGCAACAAAATAAGCGTCATCTTAACAAATTGTTAAGTAACGAAACAAGCGAAAATAAAGAAAATAAAAATAAAAAACTTGCAACAAAACAAATAATTGAACATGAAGTTTATTTTTGTGTTTTGCTAGGGAATCAAGAAAAAGGGGTAGGGAAGTTTAACAAAAAGAAAAATAAATAAATAAAAATACAATTTACAAAAATATTCCATTCCACCAGAGAATACATGTCATTACACATGTACAATTGCCATAGAACATGTGTCCTATAAAAGTTGCATTAAACACAAAAGAAGCTCAAGGTACAATACGATTGCAGCAGGATGAAAATGAATATATTGCAAACAACAACATAAAACCTTACTCTTAGTCTTGCCACGTTTCGCTACGTGCTGCTAGTAAAACTTTAGAATTTCTGTTTAAAACAAATCGATTTTGATTTTGTTTGTGATTGTGATGCTGTGCTCTGTATTCTATGCCATAAAGGACATAACGATGCAACAACAATAAATAAATAAATTATTGACATAATGTCATTTGGTTGAGTATTAAGGCAGCCAGCCAGTCAGTCAGCCAATGCATTCAGCTTCCGAGAGTTTTAACATCGTCTAGAGACACCTAAATTGTCGTTTTTTATTCTTTTGGCTTCATTTGGCTTCTTAAGAAAATTATTGTGAACAAAGGAACAAAATAAAAACAAAACTTAAACTCTAATAATAATTGATTTTTATGACAGTATATTGCCACATACATACCAGCAACTAACTAATCATCATTGCCACATATGTACATACGAGGATGGTTTGGTAGCTGTTGGAAATTTGTGAAAGCTCTTTTCAAACATATTTCTTTAAGAGGGATATTTGAAAAGTTTTAAAACTTCGTTTATAGTTTAAACTATAAAACAATATTTTATAGTTTAAATGTGTTCATTGTAAAAATAATGGTACTTGAAAATTACTCTAAAGTTAAATATTTTATGTTGGGAAAATTTTCCATAATATCCCAATTTGCTCAAAACATTAATTATGAGTTTCGAAAAGTGGCTGCACTTTTCCTAAAGGGAAATTTTATATATTAAAGGATATTTTTAAATATCCGAAGTATTCTTTTCTGAAGAAAAATGTTTCCCTTTTAATGGGTAGCACTTTTTATATTTTACCAACACAAGTGACACATTTTTCATAACCACAATGGAATAAAACAAATCCCCGTTTGATGCAGAATAAGCGTTTTAAATACACATTTGAAAAAATTCAAAGTTTCTACGGTTTTAAGCACGATTTTAACAATAAACAAAAACTGTCAGCAACACTGTTTTATTATCTGATCCGAAAAAATGCAACTTTTATTGATGAATAATAATAATTTTTAATAATTTTTTTTAATAAAAAATCCCTATTTTTTGCCAGTTATTTGTGCAAAATATTTAGAAAGGAACATGAAGTCTTTTTAAAATTTTGCATATTGTTTAGAAAAGAACAATAACGAAATATAGCGAAAAGAAAACGCGATTAAATTTCTTTTAAGGGCACATTTTTTTAAGTCGGGAACATGTATGTGTGTACATAAGAGATATAATTTGTTTAAAATATTATTGTTTCTGTGAATGAAAAATGCAAGAAAATTAAAAAATTTATATATGTAAACCAATTTTACGTTTTTAAGAAAAGTAGTTAATTAAAAAATTTAACGGAGAATATTTAAAGCAATTGCTTTAATCTTTTTAAAATTTTTATAAACAAATACTGATACTCTTAAACTTAAATTTCCCTTAAGTGAAACATTTTTTGTGTTCGGACTACGTATTTAGAATTCCTACGATACCTAATTTGTTTAAAATATTGTTTTGTAAAAAGAAAAATTTTTGAAAATATATGCATTTGTGTATTTTATTTTCCTTTGAGGAAATTTTCAATAACAAAGTGAAATTTTTACGTTTACGTAAACCTAAAGTTAGAATAACTAAAGCAATTTTACTTTGTTGAAAAGTTATTTCAGCTGGAAGAGGTGAATTAAACTCAAGTTTTCCTTAAGGAAAACATTTAAGGTCTGCCGAAATTTTCAAATATCTAAAACGCTATTGATGGTGTGAAAAGAATAAATAAGTCTGAAAAAAATATTGTGTAAATTAGATTCGCCCTTCTGGAACATTTTGCTAAATAAATAAAATTTCGCAATTTTAGAAAAAAAAAGTTCGATTATTTAAAGTAATTTCTTAAAGATTTATTTGCTTTGTTAAAAAAGGATCTCTTCACTTTAATTTCCCTTGTAGGACATTTTTTATAATAGGGAAATTTACAATATCGGCATGATTTTTGTTACAGATTATTGCTACGTGAATATCATATAAGTATATAAATATAAATTAAATTTTATAAATTAAATTTTTATTTTAGGAAAGTTTTAATTATTGAAGGACATTTTTAAAGCAAGATTTTTTTTTTTAGTGATTTAAAATGAAAACTTCTTGCATGCTGAATATATTGTAAGCAGGGTAATCCAGGGATATTTTGGGGATTATTTGCTTATGTTGTGTTATTTCTCTTAAAAAAAAAATAATTTTTGGGTCTGTGATACCAATGCCAAGCAACTTAGAATAATAAATTTTTAATCGTTAAGTTAAAAATGGTTCACAAATCATAAAACTAAAAACATATAAAAATATATATATGGAGATGAAAAATGCATTTTAATCCTCTCAATATATATATTCATGTATATTTGTTGGTCTTTTGATAGCTTATAAGTAATAAAAAATTAACCTTGAGAAGCACAATTTTTTCTTTAAAACGAGTTTAATTTTATGTTAAATTACGACACACAGTTGAAGGCGGAAGGTTTAAAAAATAAAAAAAATATAAAAAAACTTAAAAGACTCCTTACATTTTTAATTTAAAATTTAATTTTCAATTAAATATTCAATTTCGATAAGAAAAGGAAAAATATGACAAAATTCGCAATTAATTTTATTTTTAGAAAATTTAAACATTTTTAATTAAAGCAATTTTAACAATATACATATCTTGATTGCTTAACAAACTAACAAATGTCAGTAATATGATCATTCACAATTTTTTTTTTTTTATCTTGGACCAGCACTCAGGGGATGACCCCTACACATGCAATGCATTGTACTGGAACTAGTGGAAAGGGATAGTGATAGATATGAAAGGAGGTGAAGCTTCATTAGTTCTTTACAACTCTGCTTTTTTTTCTGCACGTTTATTCGTAGAGCAGTGTTGCAGCGCCTCTGGTGGCGAGGAGGACATTACGAGTTTTGAAGCTGTGTTTAGTTTAGTAGCCACTTCTTTTATTAATTTTATTTTACTTCGCCGTTGATTGTGCTACTAAGTGCCAAACGAGCTTTTGTTGTTTCGTCAGTCTTGAAATAAACATGTTGTCACAAAACATTAATGGTCTTATTCACAAACGATTATTAAAGTAATAGTAGGTTTAATGTTGGATTTTTATATGGGATGGATTTTTATATGGATTTCGCGGATAATTGCGAAAATTCGACCACTTGCAGAGCACCATTTGTAAAATAAATAAAAATAATCATGAAGTAAACATTTTCCAAGAAGTTGAAACATCAATGTTACAACGATCAGTCACAATTTTTACATAGCACTCACTTAGACGATATATTTAAGCATTTGAAGCTTCTCACGCTTAGCATCTCTAATTGTAAGTAGTAAAGTACTTGATATAAAACTTGCACAATTTGGTTTGTTGATGTTTTGTTTTGTATACGTACCTACGAAATTCGAATATAACTTTCAATAATTTACATACGGTAATTAAAGGACGCCCTCGTATTAACAACTCATCACTTCTAAGCTTACAAACAGTAGCTTCGTCAACCTACCAGCTTATCATTTAGTTTGAGAAAAGAAAAAACTGAAGAAAAAACATCTTGTCATAGCACTTGTTAACATGACTAAATATTAAGGTTTACGAAAAATATAAAAAATCTCTTATGCCGATTCCAGGCCCATTATAAAGGAAATTTAATACGTATTATAACAAATAGTTTTTGTCCTTTCTACAACTTGTATAACCAGGCGTAAAGTTACATAGTTTATGTCCATCATTATACATGATGTTGTTGTCTTGGCAAAATCTTTTCTTTCTGCAAATGTCTGTCTGTTTGTCTTATTAAAGACTTTTTGCTTGGCTAGTTTAAAATGCCATTAAATGTGGAAAGATGGTAAAAACAAAAATATAAAAATAAGAACGAGAGGATACCTGGATAATTATAATGATTTTAATTGTATTGCTAATGTGGCATATTAAATATTCTTGCTGCATTTTAAGACAGCAAAATCAGATAACAATTTTCAATGATATATTTTTTACCATATTTTTTCTTTATTATTTAAAGGACATAAAAATATCATTAAAATCAATGATAACTGGAAATAAAAATAATTTAAAGAACACAGTTTGATATTAACAAAAAGTCACTATTAATTTCAGTAACTTTTGTATGATCATTTAAAGTAAAATGAAGAAAGGTATTTTTTTTTTAAGGAACAACATGACTTTCTAGGGGATATAAGAAATACTTTTGAAAATTACCCAGCATGTTAATTAAGATTGTTAATATTGGGGATTTGGATATCTATCAACCTTCGTTTTAAAGGCAGAAGCGCTAAGTAGTACGTATTTACACACAAAAAGTTAATGTCCAATTTCTGAGCTTATTTCAGCTAAAACTAGTTGGGCGACAGAGGAAGCTACGAATTGGTCGTAAGGCTATTCACGAGAAATAATCGCTATGATGCCACTGGCGCACAGTCTCTGCTATTGGAACTTCCCTGAAATGAAGAGACATTGCAGCATCAAAAACCAGCTGACATAGATGATAAAACATGCGTTGCTAGTTAAGTATTTAGGTATAAATGGATATCACTAGACCGATCCGAGTCGTTGGTATATCGCTAACTAGCAGATGGAGTTAGAAAGGAATCAAACATCAATGCAGAGCAGTAATGGCTTTTGGGTGATAAAAGTACAAATTAAATCTTAAATTAAATAGAGAATTTTCGGAAGGTGCGATCAAGGCAATTTTTTTTACTCATTTTTAGATCAATCGTATTCAATGCTGAATACTTAAAATTATTTAAAAAAAATCGTTTGTAATTCTCATTTCGTTTGTAAAAGTTTTATTATATATACAAATATTTTTAGCTGTAAGTTTTAAATCAGAAATAGTAAATCAAAAGAAAATATTTCATACCCATTGATCATTCACAGTTTCCCCTTTAAATTAAACTTTATGTATAAATCATTCCATTAAAAAATCCAAACGAAAAATGTCATTATAAATCATTTGAGTGAAGAAAAAAAATTAGTCTTTAAAAAGCTACACAGTTCTTTAAGATCTTAAGGCTGTTTGCTAAATAAGAATTATTTTTAATTAAAAATACTCAACAGCCGAACAACAATAAAATATAAAGATCAACACGCAATATTGTTTAAAAACGCAAAACACTTTTAACAAAAGTTTGCTTTAAAAAATTCAGCCATGCCCACATGCAACAAATCCTAAATGAAGTCTTGCAAAATCATATACAAACAAGAAGAACACAACACCTACGCATCAACAAACTGAAAACAACATATAAAAAAATAAGTAAATAAATTACAACTACAGAAACCTCAAATCTGAAAGGTGGGAAACATGCATACTCGTACATACTTTAACTTGGGTCTTGGAACACCAGCAAGATGACGATGTTGTTTGAAAACAAGAAGTTGGTCTTTTCTAGGAGTCTCAAAATGTTGATGGTGATGAAGATGAAGGTGAAGTTTTTTTTTGCTGGCTTTATGACGACTTGCTACAATTCCTTTGTAGCAACATGATTAAAACATGTGTGTTTAGTTTAAAAAAAAAATAAAAAAATAAAAATCAAGTTGCACCCACATAATATGTTTGTTACAGAGCAACATTTTAGGGTAAAGTTGTATAATTTAGACAATTAAATTTATTTACTTTGGTTGTTTTTACAATGAACTTTTATTTAAGCTTAAAACTCCTCAAATTGAATAAAAACAAAAAAATCACTTAAAATCGCTTTCAACAAACAATACAATAAAAAGAGACTACATGCCGCATATAAAAAAGTCATATTTGGAAAAAAAAGAAGAAATCGCTGTCGGCATGTGCGTGCCACAAGAGCACGCAAATAAATACCTTAATTTTATTTAACACAATAAATACGATAAAAGAACTTAAATTTCAGACATTACATTACGACAATCTTTTGCCAACAAAAATGTTCCTTTAAATCAATGAAAACACCCAAAGAGTTTTAAAGACAAAAAAAATTAAGAATAAATTCTTTAAATTTCCTGTTAAAAAAACACACTGTGACAACAAAAAAACCTTCATCCTACTCAAACGTGCATATTCATCTTCCATGCTTTCCGATGGTATCATTGATATACGAGTATACACACTCACATGTACAATATACTAGAGATGGTACAGTGAATAAAAATTTACTCATTTGCTTTCATAAACAGCCATATTTCTTGGCTCATACGTTTTCAAGTAAAATGATTTGTGTAAAGATCACTTGTGCTATTCAATTTGATTAAAGAAATTAATAATACGTTTTTACTATTTATACTTTTATTTCAAGGTTCACAAATTGAATTTTTTATTAACCAAAAAGGAAACAGAAATTGAGTGCAATATTTGAATACACTCGATCCAATTGCCTGCGACCGCTACAGCAGGATATCAGTTTATAAGTAATTAACTTTGATGTCACTCATGAAGAACTACTGCAGAAAGTGATTGGATGAGGAAGAATCAAACACTCCCTTTTAGCGAAGGAACAATGAGAGGACCTGTTAGAGATGGCAAATGTAACTCTAGATAACCTCCTCGAATTCATAGAGAGCAGCAATGGTTTTCGAGGCTATTAGGCTGGCGAGTGACCTCGCCGAAAGACCCATTTAATCTAACCTGAATTATTACAGATAATCAAACTTAGTAGCAAGGATACGAGTATCTTGTTTTTTCCACTTGTGGTTCCAAACGCGAAAATACCAATCCAGGAGCTAATATGCTTTGACCAAACTTTCAAAATGATCATTAGTCAGTAAAGGTGGGGGTAGTTGCGACATCTCTTGATGATTTTGGGTCCCATAGCAATTTGACAATGGGCTGGATAGTAACTGATCATGCCGGCCAAATTTTTAACGTTCGCATTGGCTGTTTAGTCAAGAGGAGGGCAGCTCGTGAAAATATAAACTAGTTCCTGGGTTGATTCGGAACTATCCTGCCACTAAAACAATCTGACGGTGTTCAAAAATCAAAAGATTTCTGAATATTTGTTACGGTAATTATAATTTACTATCATTTCCTACGGATGACCCAATCGACCATATTGTACTAATTTCTTAATATTTAATTACTACAATATATAAAGCTATACTATAAAATAAAAATACCAAAAATTTTATAAATAAAGAACTTAAAACTTGTTGGCAAAGTATAGAAAATGCTCTGTCTCATTTCTTTGTAAAAGCAATTTGGACAACAGCACATGCATGCTTTGTTTGTTTTTAACTTGCATGTACAAGAGGGGTGCATGTATTAGTAGCAACTTTAAGCAATTAAAGCTCCCAAAATACTGAGCCGATTTTAACAAAATATAGATTGTGCACATGCGTGAATAAATATCTTCCAAATGATATATATTTTATCAAAATCGGCTGTATAATATGCGCGTAAAAGGGATATAAAAAAACGTGTTTGCATATTAATTATATAGATGGACATTAAAAAAATTAGAAATACGTTAGGAGGTACGTTCAGCAAACGCTAGAAATTTCGTTATGTAATATGTGAGCCCACCCTGTTTACATGAGCGGTCTCTTGGAGTCACAAATCTAACACGCATTTGTTTATTTGAGAGTTTTTCTCCCTTTTGTTTTTATTTCCTGATCAGAGATGGATGTGCAGTTTTTTAGAACTTTTTTTGGGGGCTATAGCTCAATTTTCCATACCTGTTAATGTTTTTATTTTCTTGCTTGGACCAAAAACACTTTCAAACAAAAACAAAAGTAAAGTGTAATGCCAACAATATAGTGTTTATGTTGTTCTTGCGAACTAAAACAAACAAACAACAAGAAAAAAAATTATACAAGAATTCTCTCCTGTGGTACATGATACTTTTACAAATTCTTGTGGGCTTTTACTTAAAAAAGACATTTTTTTCCTGATGTTCAAATTGTTTTGTGCTGTTCTTTGTTTATTTTGTTTATTTTCTTTGGGTTAATATTTTTTTTTGCTCAGTTTTTTGTTATGTTTTGCCCAAAGTGCACGCATCGTTGAGTTTTTGTTACTGTTGTGTTTCTTTACATATTATTAATGGCAAAAATAAATAATTAATTTAAGCCAATTAACCTGTATTAAGTAATCGCCAGCATTAAGGAGGAGAATTAAAAAACAAGTAAGTATAACATAACTTATTATTTCAGTTTCAAGCTGCATGAATTTTATTAAATTTAGTCACAGAGTTAATTGTACGAGAGAATTTGAACAGAAAGGAAAAATTCAAAGGGACATTATTTTGTAAAACTCAACGAAGCACAACTTCTAAAGTTGAATGTATGGGTTTCCTAAAACAAGGCACTTGATTGCAACAAAATTCTTAATTTAAACAAATTATTATTTTGTTTAAATAAAAGTTCAACAAAACATTAGTTTACTCGAAAGGGAATTTTTTTTTGATCCACATACATACAGCTTTATCCTTGTAAAACTTTAAGATTTTTGCCGCAAACGTATTCGCTTTATGATGTATTAAAAATTAAGTAACTTGAAAAGGTTCGGTTAGGTTAAAATGGCCGGTCATTTTCATCCCATAGACCGTGTAGGTCGTCAGCGTTACCACGATGTACAATAACCCGTAAGTTAATAGCTTAGTTCAATGCGATTATACCTAGAGTACTCCAAACTCTCTTGACGAATACTAGGAGTCTCATTAGTCCCATTCCAAAGATTTCCCGAAGATCTTAATAGTAACGATTTCCCACACAGTTCGCACTGGAGCGTATGAGTGCTGGACGTTAGCAGAGTATTTGATACACCTTCTCTTTTTCCCTGTTACTGAACAAAATCTACAGTTGTTATAAGGCAGTTGTCCCGTCCCTTTGGTGTTTACTGACGTCCAACACTGACTCGTTATAAAACGTAACAGAATCCTACAGTCTTTTCTCGATAGCGAAATTTTATTCGAGTTTGGATTATAGGATCTCCACATAGCTTTGGATACCGTGAACGTTTCGGTGTTTCCCCAAATCGCCTCAGATTTCCTCTGTATATTAGAGTCTGTATATCTCTCAATATTATGAATTGGAATGTCTATAACCCTGTTATACGTTAATTGAACTGTTCACCTTCTAGTAGATATGTACTCTTCTGTTGGTACAAAGTCTATCCTTTGAGTCATTGCACTCTAGGATGATCAAAGAGTATACAGAGGATATCCGCCTGATTGCTATATACAAGGAAGTTTATATGTGAATTTCTGGTAATGGATTATGGATTATGTGCGAAATCAATCAGCAGCTATTTTGGCTACAAATATTTCTGCCTGGCAAATGCTGCAGTATTCCGGATGCTTATAAGTTTCCCGAATACCCAGTTCCTGACAGTAGCTACAACTAAATTTTTCATTTTGGAACCATTAGTCCTGCTGACCAGCCGTCCTCCTCTAAAGTAGTACGCGGTTTCTTATTAAATTGTAGTCTCGGAATGATGTAGTCACTGCTACAACCTATAACCCTTATAATACTACCGTTACCATAAGGTCTATACAGAAGTTGTCGCGTCGATTTTAAGCGCATCACAGATTTCTTCTGAAATGTCCTAGTGAATCGGTTGTAGGTTCAGGATTACATCTAGTGACGCGGTCGGTGTATTATGCAAAGCAGCGGTGATACTAAGTTCAGCGAGTTTTTGAGTGCCCACTAGCATATTCCGATATGATATCCTAACTAAGGCCGTCTACCACACTAGTATCCCTTAGAGTAAAATTATTCTCGATACTGCTGCGTAAATCCAATGTGTAAGATCAAGGGTTAGACACTAAGATATGCCTATCATTCTCTTGCATGCATAGAGCGCATTTGTTGCCTTCTTTCTATTTCTTTTTTTCTTCCATATTTAGTTTTCACGACAGTGTGCTACCCAATGTTATTCCCAAGTACTTTGTGTGATGTTTAACATCCAGGCTAGTACCCCCTAGTTTAGGTTTTCACCAAGGAAAAGCTGTTCCTTATTTTTAAATTTCTCTTAATTGTTAATTTTTCATGTTAGGAAAATTTTTAAAATTTTACATATTATTAGTATTGCTGCCATGAAAAATAACAAAACAATAAAAATTATTATGTATAATAAAATATCCTTTTTAGAGAAACTTTTATCAGTGAGGCAAATTATTTTTTTTGTTTAAACAGATATTATAGTTGGATCTTTAATACTATTTCAGAAATTGTTAAAATTATATTTAGTGAGAGGAAATTTTCTGTAAAATATTTAATTTTGTTTAAATTTTATTCCAGCAAACTTCCTTGAAGTGAAATTTGATATTTAAGGAAAATGATTTGCTCGTTCTATCTTTTAACATCACAAAAATCATATTTTCATAAAAAATTATTATAAAAATATTCAAAGAAAAATACCGTTGAGAGGAAATTATTTCTATGTGAGCGAAATTAAAAAACAATGTATATATATATATATATTTAATTTGCTTCTACCAATTCCAAATTCTTCCAAAGCAATAATAATTATAAGAAATTATAAAAATTTTAAATTTCCCCTTAAGTGATTTTTTTTTATTTCAAGGAATTTAATTAAAGGTTTAATTAAAAAATATTATTGGTGCTTTTTACGGGAATTGCTAAAATTTAAAATAAAAAATATATATTTTTAATTTTTGCTTTATATACAATAAACTAATATTTTTTTAATAAAAAAAAAATTACCATATTTTCAACATTGTCACAAATTTATGAAAACATATCATCCTGTCCAACCCACATCGATTATAATGAACTTCTTTCATTTCTTTGTCTTATATGTCCCTGACTACACAAAAAAAAAGAGAAAATTTATAGTTTTCTATAAAAAGATATTAAACTAAACATATGGATTGTAAGCATGTCGAATCTATTTAAGCAACTGACTATCAAAAGGTCTTTTTTTTGCTATTATGACTTTTCAATATTAAATGTCGAGAGCCTCTTTCTATTTTCAACTGATAGACTTTAGTTTTTTCTTTGATTTTTTTGTCTATTAAAAGAAAAGTTGGCATTTTTTCTACTATATATACTCTTCCAACAATGACTGACTATAAATTTGATGGGGCTATGGAAGCAACAAAAAAAAGTTAACAAAAAAATAAGAAAACGGTTAGAAAACAAAGTTTCTCAAGCTAAACAATATAATACTTTTTTTAATTTTTTTGCCCATGGAAACCATAGTTCAAATGAATGCAACAAAATTCTTATTAGACATTGATATAATCATACCCTAAACAACAAAATGGTATGAAAGAAAACATGCATGTAGGCTGAACAAAGTATACCCTGTACACACGTCTAAATACATACATACATACATACGTACATGCACGGCTTGAAGATTGAACCTCCTTTTGCAAAACTCATTGCGGCTAAAAAGTTGCTTGGTACGCATAGATGTTATTACAATTGCTTAATGTTTAGTAAGAGCCTCATTGTGTAAACGAAAGCTAAAATCGCATATGTACTCCTGTGTCTGTTACCATAGTCGATGTCAGCTTTGTTTGGTTGTAGTCTTTGAAAGTATTACTATAGAAATTCTATCTATTATAATACAAATTTATTTACAATAACAAAATTATTCTTTCTATATTTTACTCCTACTCTTAATATAAATAAAAACACTTCTTAAAGTTTTATATCTGCAAATATGTACAACAGCAACTGCGACAACAATCATAGGAAACTGTTTTCTTTTTCAGGATCCTATGCACGCAATCGCGTTTTTTTTCAATGCAATTTCCCCATACACACTTTATTATCAATTGGATTGTGAATACCCTGCGGTTCTGGGGAGCTATTTCGCATATCAATTAGAAAGAAAACTTTTTCGAACGTAATACAAATTCCAATGATTTACTTTTTGAAGAGAAATACATACTTGTAGCGAATTTCCTGACTTCGTGACTGTATTTGAATTAATCATTTTACTATTCTTTTAGTTGTCAAAATTGTTTTAATTCTTTGTTCGAGACGGAAGTAGACTCTTAGTATGCAACTAAACAACCTTATAACCCTGACAGACGTATGGTTTACATACCATACATAGTACACATACTACGGCTTTTTATACTATTTTAGTGTGACAGACTTGTAGTATGTGTACTACAATATTGGTTTTTACATTTGCTTATATGTTTAAAAAGGCCAGTCAACCAGGTGGTACCGTTTCTACAACAATACAAAATTTGTTGTAGAAAATATCTGGGCGCACTGTCGGCACAGATGAATCTTGAAGAAAATGTCAAGCGCAATATAAAACTGAATACGATATTTGATAGTCTCAAATAAAGCATGATATGAATATATCATCAACATGCACGAATTTCAAGCAATTTCGATGAACTCAGGGTAGTCAGTTGATGTAGTGTTGTTACTACTTTGTTAATATGGCTACAGCTGCACAGTTGACTGGGTTGCGACAGTTCTTATTGAACACAGCAAAAAGCTGTGTTTAATAAGATACCACATTATGCTTCGTATAAATAGTTACGCGAACTGCAGGTTACGTTTAGGACGTTTGGCCAAAAGCGCCAATTTATTCCCTGCACATATACATATTTGTTGTTGTTATGTAAATGGAGAAATAACTAAAGATATGTTCCCCTATAGGATTCATATTTAGTATAACATAATTTAAGATAAATACCTATAATATTTTGTAATATAGGATTTTTTTTTAACAGCAGAAAAAAATTTGCCATAGATATTTTTAATTTCTTAGCTAAAAACATATATAGTCAAAATATTAGAAGCGAAAGAAACATAAATCTTAAAATTAGTAAATCATTTGTCGCCCTTAAGTGACTTGAATATATTAAGAAACAATTGGGATTTGAATTTTTAATAAGTTTTGGGTAAATAAAAAATTATGCCTTAAAATTTGTATCACAAATTCTGGCTTAATTAAAACAATCACTGAAAGGGAAATTTTATTTATATATATTTTTTAAATATTTGTTTTTCCAACTAAGCGGAAATGCTTAAAGCAAATTACAGCATTCGATATCAAACGAAAAGCCATACAAAATTTTTTGAATTTGTATGGAAATTTCGTTCGGTATCGAACGCCGTAATTTGCCTCCAGCTTTTCTTTAAAAATTGCGCTACTATTTTTGAGTGTTCCACCCTTGTATTTTAATTTAACTTTAGCAATGTTTTTCTTAGTTTTTTAGGACAGAAGTGCGTAAAAGAACATTAGAAAAAACATTTTTATTCCTCTTGCGTTTAAAAATTTTTTTACCTTCCAAGAATTTTTTTCTTAAGAACTTTCAGAAGCAACCAATTTTAAAATCAACAATATAGTTCCGATTTTAAGTGAGAAAGTTACCTCGAATACTAAAATTTGCCGAAAAGGGATTTTTTTATTTAAAAAAAAACAAGCATAAAGGATTATTAGGTTATTTAAAAACAAAATAAAATATATCATGTTATTTTATAATCCTGCCAAGAAAAATTTTCTTGAAATAGAACGATGTTTTACCATGTAACGTTTTTTATAAATAATGTTTAAAAAGCAATAACACTCAAAGCAAGTCAAGTTATTTATACAAACTTCCCTGATTAAATTTCTCTGTGAAAGAATTAAAATTTGTTTAGATTTTTACAATGTTTCATTATTTTCAAATTAAATATATTTGATAAATGCAAAAATATAAAAATTTCCCTTTTCTAAAAAATTTCCCTTTTTCCAATTTTTTTTTATCTTGTTATAAAAACATTTCCCGTCCATCCAATTTGCTCTTTTTTTATAAATATGTCGAAGAGTACAAGTTTTGTAAAGAACATTTAAACTTAACAAAATAAATATTTAAAGTTATCAGAAAAATTAAGAAATCAAATTTTTTACAGGTCAAGAATAAATTAAATATTGGAATAGAAATTATGATTAATTCACTTTT
This sequence comes from Gymnocheta viridis, assembly GCA_956483585.1. Classification (NCBI taxonomy): domain Eukaryota; kingdom Metazoa; phylum Arthropoda; class Insecta; order Diptera; family Tachinidae; genus Gymnocheta; species Gymnocheta viridis. The sequence goes on along the minus strand of OY101444.1, from coordinate 73,361,119 downwards.
AGCACAAGCATATTTTGTTAAAGCAATAAAATCTTTAAAAATTTATGAAAATGTAAAATTGTTCCAAAAGGGAAATAGTTTTTTTTAAGTAAAGGAAGTTTTATTTAATTTGTTTAAAACTGAGAAAAGTTTTAAATTTTCCGATACATAAAAATATTAAGGCTTTTAATTTAAACAAAAAAATCTTGAAGCACGTCAGGTTAATTGTGCAAATTTAATGTTTTTATATATTTAAACTATTGACTACTCAACTCTTTTCCTCTGTTGGTAGTCGATGTAAAATTTATTATAATACGAACATTTTAAGAAAATATAAACAAATTATTTTCTGTAATCTTTTTCATATATATATTTTAATTTTATTTGATTTTGCTAATTTGTGTCTGATTAAATTTATTCCAAAGTATGTAATTATCTGTTTTTGCTATTGATTTCCTGAAAAACAAGTGCAGTACTAAGTATGCATATACTTAGAACTTTCACAATTCCAAAAATTTAAATAACACAAAGGAAAGAAAGTTCAAAAGTTGTTATGTTATTCTTATTTTAGGTTGCAAATAGTTTCTACATCATTTATTTCCTTTTTTAACAAACGATTAGTTTAAAAATAATTATTCACTGTTTGTTTTAATTTAAAAATTTTTCTTGTTTAAGTAATTTTTTCCCAAATTGTATACTTTTTTTAAAAGTGATTATTTTTTCGAACAAATTTGTTGTTAGTAGTTTTTAATATAAAATGAATATTATTTTGGCTAATGTTCGTAACATTTTTATTCAGAAAGAATTGGACAATATTCAAAAGGAACCAGGAAAAATTTTAACATCAATTAATTTCAACTTACACGGCAGAACAGAAACAACGTTGATTTTTTGGAGCCGCTACACTCCCATCATCAGTGTTCATGTGTGTTTCCATGTATCCGCCTGTTTAGGTGTCTCTGTTGAATGAGACTACAAATTTGTATTTATACAAATAATGATTCGAAAAAGGATACGAGAGTTATTTGTATTGTGGAAGGTATTATTAATTGTTTTTACAGCAAACACAACTTTACCACCGTCAGTACTTGTATACTTTTTGTTTTCTTACATTTATTTGTTTACCTTTCGAAACATATGTTTTTTTGTTTTAATAGATTTTACTAGCAAAAATTTCAGCAGTAAAAATATTTATATATTCAGCCATGAATTGTCACTTTAGGCTCTCAATTGGTGTTCTTATTTACTGTATTTTGCGTAAACGAACGCATTTTATTAAAACGATGTAAAGTTCAGTAAAATTTGTTAAAACTTTTGGGTACTCGAACGCACCTAATTTAAGCGTCCATATACAGTGCAAAAATTCACGTACATACTATATTGCATGTAAATTTAATAAACTTGTTTTAAATAATTTGTTGTTCTTCTCATATTCAACTCCTTCACTTTATTTTCCGTTAATTTTACATTTTATTTATCGTTTTTAAAAGGAAAATAGTTCGGATTTTTTTATTTTTTTTATTAATATTTATATGACACAATTTGTTTTTGTCTTTCTTCACGTCTAAAACGTTTGTTGTAAATTATATTACGAAAACTACACTGTAAATGGCGACAGTTTAAGTGGAAAATTGCATTAGCACACCGCCACATTACAAAAACAATATCAGCAACAGCTCCAAGCAGGATTGTCAGAGGTGGCGATTTTTCACCAAACATGGCAATTTTTAAAATTTGGTTGGCAATTTGGCGATTTTTTGCCGATTTATCTTGCATATCTTTAAAATAGTTAAGAAATACCCTGTCTAAAAATAGACATGACTGTGTAATATTATGAAAATTGTTCACTTTTAAAAAGTGTCAGTTCATTCGCTAGAGGACTAGAAGAGGACTTGTCATAAAATAAGTTACATGACCGTTTTTCAAGTGGTTCTGCTTCCGGAACTTTATATGAAAAAATCCCTTTAATTTTACATGAGGCTAATAAATTCATTGTTGTTAAAAATTCTTTAACGATTTTCATGAGTTTTGAGGAAAACATTGTATGTAATTGAAAGGATTGGGCAGGCACATACCACTTAAGAGGACTTGGATATTGTTTATACGTGGGTAATTCCAATTTGTGATGCCCATGTTGAAAGTAAATTTGATGTAAAATGATGCTTTATTACGATATCAATGTAAGTAGCAAATTTTGCAGTTATTATTTAGTTTCTCAAGAAATATTGAATAAATTCAACTGCCAGGTAGTTTATTTTTAACTAGAAATCAATTAAATGCATTGTAAATTGAGATCTCATTTGTTTTTAATAAAAACCTGACGTAATTCGAAATCAAAATCACATCTTTAGTTTATGAAAACAATTTTACAATTTCTTGGTTTACTATTCCTTTTCATTTTGTTTTAAATAAAGCTAAGCAAAAATTATGAGGCACTTTTTTGTTTTTGGCAAATTTTTGGGATTATTTAACTTTTTTTTTAATTAAGAGAATATATGTATATTTAAAAAAAAATTATGAACAACTCCTTTCAACTTAAACATAAATCAGTCCAACTTAATACGTATTAATTATTAAAAAATATGTTTCAAAATTATGTTAATAAAAATATTACAAAAAATATTATAAGCAAAACATTATAAAAATAGTTTTCTGATTTTGGCATTGAATTTGGTGAAAAATTTTAAATACAATCTGACAACACTGACACAAAACTTAATGAAGTCTCGTATCACACTATGAAAGTTTTATTTCTGAAACTGTTAGTTTGTTTGTGTGCGGCGAGAGAAGATTGGGATTTTTATGTAGTTTAAAATTCTATTATATTTTGTAATTCGTAACGGTCAACCTGAAAATGGCTGCAGCTTTATTTTAGATTTTCTTTTACTTTTATTTTCCCCATGAAGGTGACAGCAAAAATTAGTGTAAAAAAATATTATGTGAGTAGATAAACTTTAAAAAATCTTTAATTTAATTTGAAAAAAATTTCAAGATTTAGGGAAAATTTCAGAAACAAAACTTTCATGGTCTGAGCCGAGATAAAGAATAATGAGATTTTAATGAAGCCGCTCTTATATCTACATATATTTAATACACGATACAGTGTTGCTGTAAAAATAACAGCGATGCTCACTATTATGAAGGAGAAGAACGGTATAAGTAACAGAATTTAATCAAAAATGGATAAGTTGCAAACATATCGCTCAGTTATTGCAACATAGCCATATCTCAAAAGATGTGATTTTTGAATTCATAAGAATATCTTGTTTACTACTCACCTGTTGTGGGGAGAATATTTTTTTTATTTTTTATTTAGATGTGTGTAATTCAAAAACTATAAATTCGTTTTTTAGACAACATAATTTTTTGAGATATGACTACGTTGCAATAAAGTAGCAATATATTAAGATAAAAAAATTATTTTCCTTGTCATATTTATTAATATAATATCTAGAAATAATAGAATTTATAAAACATCTCAGTAATAATTAATATGTTGCAAAATAAAAAAAATATTTCAAATTAATTATTATGCTGCAGCTTTTCAGACCAAAAATTTATGTATGTAGTATGTCTGTATTTAGATCTAGATATATGGATAAAATCGTATTTGGGCATTTTTTTCGCATATATGCGTTAAAAAAAATTTTAATACTGCATTGTAAAAAACCTCAAAGTTGTTATCACTGCTGCCGTTGCTGCATCATTCTAATAAAAGGCAAAGTGTTATATTCGTTGATATGTTTTATATATGTACATAATTTTTTTCTTGGCTTTCCAGCAACAGAATCTTTTGTCTTTGCCTTGTATAGTAATAGTTGCCATAATCATTGCAACTTTTTTTTTGCTGAAAGGCAGGCATACAGCATCAAACAATGACTGCGAGAGTACGGCGAAAAGAAATATGGATATGGTGATTTGAAAATCTGTTTAAATTTGTTTTGAAGCGTACAAGAGGAGGAAAAAACAGTCTTATTTATTAATAGTCAAGCTATTTAAAATGACTATAATTTAGTGTATAATGACATAAAAGGAGAAAGAATGAAATGAATACGAAAAAGAATTTAAATGCAAATTCCTACGCATTAATTTAAATAAATTGCAAGAAAAATACTTATTAAAGGAATATATATATCGTTTAAAAGAAATTTAAATAATTCGATGAAAGCGGATAATCTTGCTATAAGTTTTAACTACAATTTGATTTTCTTTTTGATACACTTCCCATAGTTCCTGTTGTTTAATTAACTAGTGGATAGAGTGATAGACTATTAATTTGGGTGTCATAGGTTCGATTCCTGGCAAGCCTAAATGGCTTAAGTAGTTTGTGTTTGAGTTATTTTCGGTCTGCGATTAAGTATAACAGTTTTATTATTATTTTTTTATTTCATATATGTATATTATTGCTTAAAACATTTTTACTAATTTAATTTTAATTTTAATATTTCTTAAGAACTTTAAGTAACCACCATTATTTAATTAACTTATTTTTAACCATTTATGGGTTAAGCCTGGTTAAATCTCAGTCAACTGTATACACATTTTTCAAATGAAAAAAAAAACTGTCGTGTTTGATTTTATTAGACTTTTCTTTTTTTTCTTGTGTTTCTCATACAATTTTTCATTCTTATGCACAACACATCACATTTGTTCATGGCTAGAGTCGCCGCTTTAACAGAAAAGAAATTGCGTGTCGGGCATTTTCAATTAGTTTTTGTATTTTTTCACTTTAACTTTATTTATATTTTACTTTTTCCTAGATATTTATTTAACTTGTATATAAGAGTATAAGTTAGGCTTTTTTGCTTCATTTTAGCCAGCCTACGAAAATATTACACGTTAACGCCAACCAACTAAATATAGAAAAATTTATAAATCAAATGATTTTTTTCCAAATCACGATGAGAAAAGCCGATATTAAATATGTATGTATCCTTTTTTTCTTCATATTTTCAACAGTCAATAAATGACAATCATTATGATGGATAATGAAGGTTGAGACGACAAAACAACAACATAAATGTTGGAAATAAAAAAAAATAATGATGGAAATTATAAAACGTTAAAGGAATTTGTAATTATATATTTATTTGCTGTTGAAAATGTGCAAAAAATTTAATTTGAAAAGCTCAATTTACATTCTTGGAAATTTTTAAAATATTTTCTATTTTTATTCAATAATAATTAAAACTATGATTTTATATGATTAACATCTCTTGTGTTTTTTAAATGTCATTCATTCATTTCATTATTAGCCAATTAAAGTAAATTAAATCTGTCGGCTGTATTTTTTTTTATTAAAAATTTTCATTGCCTTATTGTGAACTAAAAGCTTTCACAATTTTTAATGTTTATTAATTTAGTTTGTTAGCTTTACACCTTGATTGTTAAATTGTATTGTGCAATAAGCTTCACATGCAGAAACAAAACCAGTGATACTCGTGGAATTGTGAGAAATAGAAATACGGATAAAGAAGTGGTGCCCACTTGGAGCTTTTCGCGAATGGCCACATATTTATTACTTTTATTATGGAGAAAAAATGCATTGTAAAATCAGAGAAAACAGGGTTTATTTGATATTTTTCATTCATGATGTTCTTAATTAATGAATTTATTTATTTATTTATTTATTTTTTTTGAGGCAGAGAGTTTGGAACTGGCAACAGCGTTTTTTTTGCCTGCCTATTTTATAGCTGTCAGATGTCTGGAATCAGAAGACATAATTTTAAAAACTCTTCGAACATAAGCAATAACAGCGATTTTAGTCCACAAGCCGTTAGTCTGCTGCAGCTACTAGTCCATATATCTATAAAAGCGATTCCATTTAGAACGGAGTAAAAAGACGTGACTAACATTTCGATGATTCAATTAAAGGACTAAGCAAAAAATATCTCTAAGTTATATAATCGGATGTAATCTTAACGATTAACTCAAACCGTTTCCAAACACACGAAACACAGAGTGGCGCCAAATGAACGTTATGGCCTAAATGCTTTTCAGCTTTTTTATTTAAAATTAAGGTGTTTCTTTTCTTTAAGATTCGTACAAAGTAGATTTGGAAAATTTTTAATGATACACAATAGAACAAGGAACAAAAATCATTATATTTAGTTTTTAATTACATTTTTTGCTAATCGTCGACATTTAAATATGCAAAGCGGATCCTTAGTGCCAACAGTAAATCGGCTGATTGCCACTTTTAGTCAACATGGGTTTGTCCGGCACCAGGGAGACGGAATACTACGTACGGTGCAAACTGCCGTAAATATTCATAAAAAATACCCAAAACTCTGGAAGGAAGTGGAAGAAAAATCAACCAGGAGACGTTATGCACAACTAGGCCACTGTTCCATCTTAAATTGCGGTACTGTTACATTTAGCATTTCCAAATCTTCTTTTTACAGTTCTTAAATAGGAGAAGAAACAAAAACGAATTTCAAATCAAAAAGTTAAAAGGAAATTATACCATACTACTAACTTTGCGCTACCATGTGGAAGGATCCTTAACCATATATTATCAGAGGAGAAAGTAATAACTATGGAGGAGCTGAATATTCAACAGCCGGCCATCTATACCATTTGGAAACTGCTGATTTGTAGAGTCATCATTTCCATTAAACATACGGGAAATAATACTATGTGACCTCATCTGTGGATCATTGCCATTAGCTCAAAATAATTTTTTTTATTTTAAAAATCCATCTTTGGAGTTGTGTTTTGAATAAGAACTTGTTAAAATTATTATCGCTGCTAGGCGATGCGATAGGTAAAATGCCCAAGGACTTTACAACTTTGATGCAGCAGAATTTAAACGATTGTCTAGATTATATTTACTTTGAGAGATTTATGTCGTTTACTACTTATAAGCAGAGATCCGAGGCTTCAAAAAAACACTAAGCAATATCGCTAGCGTGGCCTAATCTTACGATCTTTTGCGAGGGATAACTAAACTTTCAAATCGTGTAGGTAGAAAGTACATTTGGGGCTCGCTGCGTGGCACGTAACACTGTCCCGCACACGTCCAGGAACAGTGGCAATGTCGCCTCCATGCTGGCGATCCTTTGACGTATTTATTTGGTATGATCGGTATATCAAAACGTGTGTCTCGTCCCTTTTTGAAGCAACATTTGCACTAACCAACTCTCGTATTGATAACGAATTCGGCTCAAGATTCTAACTTTCCACATTCAGTTGGCATTACTGGCTAAATAATAAAGTCTCGGTTCACACTATGACAGTTTTTTTTTCAGGAAAGTCTTAGTTTCTAGATAAGAGAGTAGAGAAGATTGGGAAGGGGTACACTCTTTCATGTTCTTTGAAAATTTTCTTTTGTTTTGTAATTCATAACCTGAAGTTGGCTGTAGCTTTATTTTAGATTTTCTTTTACTTTTCTTTTCTGTCATGGTGGTGACAGCAAAAAATTGTGTAAAAGAAAGAGAATGTATAAGGAAACATGCGAAAATATTGAATTTCATTATAAAAGCGAATCAGAGAAAATTTCAGAAAGAAAACTTTTATATGTGAACCGAGACAAACAACTGATTTGACAGATGTCACCACAGATGTCGATATCAATCTTATTCCAATGGAAAATCTTTATGGCATATTAAAAATAAATGCTTTTCTATGTAAAAACTCGAGTTTTAGCTTTAAGCAGGATACTCTTTTCAACATTTAGAGCGACTTGCTGGCAAAAGTTCATATAAAAAATGCATGTGCAATATATGCAACGTAATGTAAAAAACGTACAAAATGTTTCTGGTAGCATTTTTTAACTACAAAATATTTCTGGCAACATATTTTTCAACTGCGAAATAATAGATATACTCGTATCACTTATTTCGTACTGAATTTTAGACAACAGCTGGCCAAAATTTACTTGGCACGTGAGTTTAACTTTAAGTTTGTTGCGCACAAACAATTATCATTTCTTCCGTGAAGTTAAGGGCTTTTTGCAGAACGATGTGTCTTGAAAGAGCTCCTCCGTGCAGCTGCAATTGGTATTAATTTTTACGTTGCAGCAAAAGCTCCTAATGTTAGTTTGTTGTCCATTTGTTTTCACTGTTTGTTTTAAATAAGCACATGATTTTTTGTTTGCATAAGAAAAACAATGTTTTTTACTTCAAGGCAATAATACGGATATTATTTTCCAAATCGTGGTATTGTCACCACTGGCTAATTGTCAAAATTTTCAAATGATATAATTAATGTTGCTCAACATTTTTCGTCAAATTTGAACAGAGTACCGGGTTTTAGTTGGATAATGGTGAATGGGAACAATGTTACTTCTTTTAAACCAGAGCAAAGATAAATTATAAATGATTAAATCACTTAAGATAATTAAGTATTGTTTGAGAACTTGTAAAAAAAGATTAATGATTGTGACTACGAGTAAATTAACATTAAAAACTCCCTTTCGAATCTCAATTAAATTGTATATTTTTTTAATACTTACAAATTAGTTTTTAATAAGAACTCTTCCAAGTACATACCTGAAATAAGAGAAGATAAAAATGTTTTTAGATGAATGCAATCTAAATGGGTTTTAAAAAATCTTAAAACAAAAATGTTTTTTTGTTTGAAAAAAAAAATATTTTCTTAAAAGATGTTTTAATTTAGTGAACTATTTTTTATTTATCAGCCGGAAAGCTTTCTCAAATTATTCTCCCATTAAAAAAATGTATGTATGTATGTAGAAATTATTTAAAATAATCATAAAGAACTGTTTTTATCATGCCTCTGGCATCTTGCAACTGCAATTTTTGCCACAAAACACAGCAAGAAAGCGGCATCTCAAAAAAAAGTAAATAAATAAAAATGTGGCCATTTAACGTTACCAGCCCAGCCCGTGTTTATTAGTTTGTCTGTGTTAATGGTCAGACAAGGGAAAAAATATAATTTTTTTTTTATATTTTTTATATTTCTTAAGGTTGCAGTTGATGTTACGTTTCCAAAACGCCTTAAGCACTGCAGTAAGTGTGCTCGGTAGATAGTTGTTTCGGTGCTTCTTTTTCTGCTCTTGCCAAGTACTTGGGTTTCTTTTCTTTAAATATGCTTCTCTGCTAGACACAGGTTAATTTTTTATGTTTAGCCAGTAGCAAGTTTAGCTGGAGTTTTTAACAAACTTTAAGAAGTTTTGTAATAGATCCTAAGGGGGTTATAAAAGAACATGAGAAAATTCTACTACAGAAAGTTTAATAAAATTTTGTTTTTCCTGGTAAAAATTAACACAAATGATTTTAAGGTTTTAAATTTGTTATTAAATGCTAAAAATATTCTAGAAATTTTTTTTAATAAAATAATTAACCGTGAACCGGAAGCTACAGTCCTTAAACTAAGAGAATAGAATATTTCCAACTAATTTACTCGAAGTATACAAAGAGACTCCTTGCAAAAATCTTTAAGGCTACTTTCTGCTCAAAATTTCTTTAACATTTTTTTAGTTCTACTTTAAACTTTTCTTAAAGACCCAACCAATAAAAAGGATGGTTTATAAATTTGAAGTGTGTATCTGTGTATCTGCTTGCCCCATCGTGATATGATTTTTTGCTTGAAAATTGATTTCATAGAGAGTGTTCTTAGCCAAGTGCGTATGTAGAAAATTGGCCTAAGCATTTGGAAGTCATTTCAGTTTTTCTAGTTGTATGTGGAGATTTAAAAAATTTTTAAATTTTATATTATTATCCTTAAAATTTCGTCCATATCTTTCCCTTTTTTTTTGCTAAATATTTTACGCCCTCCTCAGCTGTCAAATCGTTATAAGTATATTCTCTACAAAAAAAAATCAACAACAACAACAAAATTTGCTCAATGATTTATGTTGAATGTCATTAACTGAAACTAAATCTACCCCTATCACTCACTCTCCACCCTTCAAAAGCAGTTTGTTTGTTATATTTCAACAAAAATCCCTACAAACAAAACAAAAAAAACATAACAAATGGTTTTATACTTTTGTTGCTAAGTTTGTTTTTCTTAAACATTATTTTTGGGAATTATTAGGCGTCAACATGTACACACCATCATCAAGCCACAACCAAAAGAAAAATGACCTCCAACAAGCATTTTAGCTGAATAAATATTAAAGATGACATGGAAATTTTGCCAGTTTCACAATGCGAGTAAAAATCGCGTGTTATTTGCGTACTTAATACCCCAACCACTTCAGAGCTGTTTGAAAAAATAGAAATAAAACACTGAGAAAAAAATGCTTATGCTTTGTTGTTTGTTAAGTATTACATATTGTGTTTGCGACAAGACATTTCAAAATTTCCAATGTGTTTTTCTTGGCATCTCTTGTGTGTGTTTTATTCATCACTTCATTTTCATTGTTTAGGGAAGAGGATATTCTGTAATTTTGTTCTGTTGCTTCTCGTTTGTCGTTATTCAGAGTGTATGAATATTTGCTGTTTGTTGAGCCATGTAATTGTAATTCATCATTTTGGTATGAGGTTTTTTATTCCCCAACTCATTTTCTTTGTTTTTTTTTATAAATTTTCCATATTGTTTTTTAAAAAAAATTTTTTTTTAGCAAAATCATGAAAAAATTAATGACATTTGAAAAAATTTTCGGTTTGTTAATATTAACAAAGAACAAATGCAAATCATTGTTTAAGTTTAAAGCAACAACATTTTATCTTCGTAGGGATACACTTTTCAAGTGTTATTTAGCACTCGCTAAGCATACTTGGTGGGAGGCACGATTTATTAAATTGTAGGAGCGGGTTTTGTTACAAACGATTTCTAAAATAAATTTAAATACAATTTCGAGTATAGAACAACATTATTAGCCTACTGGACAGCAAACAATCTTAGATATTATTTTTGATATTGTAGAAATATCTGCAGAGAATTAAGGTTACACTAGAATATTCGGAACAAACGTGCAGTATTGCGAATGCAAAATAAAATTAGGTACACATCAGTGAAGACAGGACTGCATAGATTTTCTTTAAATTGTAGACAACATCCCAGTACTCACAGCACGGGATATATACTGCTATTAACAATTGTAATAAAAATTGTAAAGCGATTAGTATTTTACCTCATCGTTGTCCTTCAATGAAGCACTTAACCCTCTTAAACAAGTCCAGTATTGAGGACACAACAATCATTACAGTAATCTTCGAACCTGCCAGCAAATAACAGCCACACCACTAACCTGAATTGTTTAAAGTCTTAGGAAATCCCATAGAAACCATAGAACAGAGCAAAGAAGGGCAATTGCTAATTGCAGCCTACTTACAAGGGCTCCCCAAGCAGGTATCTTCGAGCATCATCTATATTCCATATCGGCAGCTTAGAGTGTAAGCCCGATAAATCCACTTTTTGTTTTATTTGTGATGCATTGTAAAATATTCTTGAAGTTAATTATCATTATCAGACTCTAAGTAGACAATGTGCTAGATATCAGAAGCCAATATGTACTCGTATTCTCATATCCAGACATCAATATTCACTGGTGATATAAATGTTATAAGCATCCAAGGAAACTTCCAAGAAGCAATGGACCTTCATTGTCGAAAACTATTCCAACCGAAACGTCCATTTTTTTCATATTCCATTTAACGAACTTTGTAAATAACTACACGAAATTTCGAATTTTGAATCATGATGTGGAATTGATGTTTACGGTTGCTGATGATAACTCCAATGATGCTTTGAGTTGAGTGATTAATTCAAAGGCTGCCACACAATGTCTAGTTTCATCAATGGATTAATACCTGCAGAGTTTTTCATTAAATCTCTACGAACTTAAAAGAATTGTGAAAAGGAAGATGTAGCAGAACATTTTCTACGGCATTGCAGTAGATTGGAGTGGCAACGAATAATCCAACTGCGATCTATGCTTTTCGAATATTTGTTTCACAGAATTCCATTTTATTAATGAACCTGCTAAACAAGAATGACTAATGTGATTCTGGCTGACAGACTGTGCTTCAACTCCATGTATCAACGACATCGCGAATACTGACGTATGTATGTATATGCAATGGCATATAAAATCCTTATTTTATTGAGATGATGCGTAGTTGAAGACATTAAACTTCAGCTTTGTTGCCACGCAAACATAAATACAAAACAAGTCAATTATCAATTACAGAATCGCACTATATTTATCTGCGGTCTGAGCATAGTATAAATATACTTTAATATAATTACCATCATATATACATGCTAAGAATATTTCTTCAACAAAAAACAAAACCAAAAACTTTCCATAATGGCTCCCACGTACTGTGACATAGTAATTGGATAAGGGAGCAATTTACGGCAGTCGTTATCGATCGAAATTTTCTTTACGATATTGCAACCACAATAAAATCCTTAATTTTTATGGCTGCAGGGGTTTCTCCTTATTGCAAAAGACTAATGCGGCTCCTATAATTATATTTCAACGAAGTTCTAAATGAAAAGACCCGATTATGCTCTAGAAGTGTGCACTAATTGATCAAATACGTATTTCATTCTGTTGGTTCTAATTATAACCTGCTAGCTCTGTTTTCGCAGCGCCAACCTTTGATAACAAGAGTTATTACTAATTGTAGCTTATCTACTTTTAACTGAATTATCACTAGATTACTAAACAGCATAGACAGAACAGTTATATATTCAAATAAAAGAATAATACATACGATCGGAAACCTGATCCTTATAGATAGAAACTTAACTCACTATTTCGAAGCCTTTTCTTATAAAATTGGCAAACTTTGAAATCGAAAACACTTTACTGTTTCGTGCACCGCATTATTTGATAAAACCTTCAGCTGTCAGCTGCTATTTTTCCCTATACATTCGTTGACAACACTTAACACATTTTAATATTGTGACATTAAGATCTAGCGAGAATACTGTGATATGCTTTAGTTCATTACTCTTACCAATTTTTAGCTCTTCCTAAAGATTTATGTGTATACTTATTTTTATATACATACATAATTACAATTCCTCTTTACTTTTAATGTAAAAAGAAAACATTTAAAGTTTTACAGCTTGATGAAAATGTTTTTATTGTTCTAATTCCCAGCAATAATAGAACATCATTAAAACTGTCAACGTGCTTTTGTTTTTATTTTCATTTTTTTGACACATAACGGCTCATTTAATGTTGATATAAGAAACTTGCAATTACGCAATTACGAACTACCCCTACTGCTGTTTAATTTTTTGTTCTTCGATATAATTTACAAAACTGATTTCTACTAAATTTCTTATATCTCTGCATCTCACTTTCTCCTTTTCTCTTATTGGCAACACTTAATTAATGGGAAAGATATACTCGTACGTCAGACATGGTAAACAGAGATTTTAAAATACAGAATCTTATACTTTTAATACAGTATTTTTTATATAAGATGCTTAATTTAGATGTTTTTTTCTGAACTTTAAATTTTTTGCTGAAGCAATTGTTTGCGAAAAATATGTATGTGGTTTTACGTCTATTTACTTAGCGAGAAGGTGGAAGAGTAGAAACTGCCCATTACAGTTTAAAACCAATGAATGATTAAATACATGCAGTAGCGAATGTGCACTCTAAACTTTCGTAATAATGATTTCTGAAACTCAAGTGTACACCGGGAAAGGAATAAAGACAAATTAATGAAAGGGTACAAAAGAAGCAGATGTCCTCCAGTCTAAAAACTGTGCCTGGAAAATGCTAAGAATGTTTTTTATTAGTAGCCAGAATTATACTGAAGAGTGTCAGGCAGTCAATTGCTGAAGAAGTCTTTACACACACAAAACAGAATAAAATTTAAATGTTGCGTTTGATGTAAAGTGTTTTATTCACTCGTCTATTGCACAACTAATTTAATTACGAGCTAAGAAATTGTTTCCAAGAACAAATACGCAATTAAAAAAGTACATGTTTTCACCGGGAGTGGACCAGTCAACCAACTATCTGTATGACAAACTCACGGTCTACTAGTGCGCCAATCGGAGAATAATTTAATTATTAATGTACTATTGCGTAATTGTGTAAATGCGGAAAAACAAGGCAGACGGTAATTTGTGTGCAAAAGTATGTTGTTCTTAATATATGTAAGTCGTTGCCAAATTTTTCCAGGGCTTAGTGTTCTACTTCGTTATCCTCCCGACAAAAAAGGTTGGTATGATTTACGCCTGCTGGTATCTAATTACTGACTTCAAACTCTGCTTTGCAAGCCCCAAAGTGGGATAACAGGGGTAATTGGCAAGCACAACTTATTTACGGTCCTTCCAACCGGTCACTGGTTTCCAGTTTTAAAGTTTGCTGCAGTTCCCGAAGTAACAATCCCAATTACATCCTTAGAATTGACGATGACAGGATCTCCTTACTGCCTCAAACTTCTGATGCTGCAAACTAGTATCTTCCACACTGCATCAATCTCTACAAATTTTGCTGTAATTACTGGAACTAAATAGAGGCAATACAGGGAATTTCCGATTGAAATCCGTTTATGGTTCTAAGAGCGCTATATTGTTTGCCTATAGTGAGGAAATTACAAATTGCACCCACTGCAATATGGAGGCGATGTTTACAATTCAGCGAAATACCCTTAAAAAACATATCGTGCGAAGCGTGTAAAATATATTGAAACAAAAAACAACGGCACATCATTTTCCATCCCTGCAGTGCAATCGTAAAACCATTAACAATTGTCAATCGGGGGCAATAAACATTTTTTATTCAACTTTTATTATAATTTTTTCTTTTGATTTTCTATGATTCCAATTTTAGCAATAATCATAAAAGTGAAATTATTTGTTAACGCCATAAATTTTCTAAGGACTAATGCACAAACAGGGAACATGAAGGACGGGAAGGGTGTGCAAATGCAGCTACTAAGTTTATGGTTCAATAAAAGTCAGAAAATAGAAGCGACTTTTCTTATTGTACAAGTGTGAAAGAGTGTGACAAGGAGGGTGAGAATAGAGAGAGAAGAGGGACTGTGTGCGACCTGTATAATGCCTTTGACATTTACTATACACATGTTAAAATTATGACACCTAAAGTGCATTTTACTAACCCAACATTTCGTAGCAATATGGCGCCAAACTGCATAAAATTGCGATTTTTATGCTAGAAATGTAATTAATTATAACTACTGTCACAAATATGTATCGTATCGAAGTGCGACAAGGGTGTAAAATAATAATCAAGCTAAATATTAATACTTATTAGAAAATGTGGTTGTTTTTAGGGTTGTTGTGTGGTGGCTGGCTGGCTGGCCTTTTGTAGAATAATTTGTTAAATATTATTACAAATTTATAAAAACACTATATTAAGGACGCTTCTTTATTATTTGGTAGTTTATGATAATGTCATTTATATAAAAATATTTTATTTATAATTAAAAAAGACATGTGGTCAAAAAGCCAAAAGAAAAACAACATGATTTATAGTTAATAGTTTTCTTTGTGTGTTGGTGACAAAATAAAATGTTTAAAGCATTTATTGTAATCTAACAAAAACAAGAAAACGAAAGAGAATGAATTTTATTTTTAATGCGGGATTATGGAAAATGTGTGTCATTTATTCGTGTTTCATTATTTGCAGCAACCCCGATTATCAACTGTCATTTATGAGGTGTCAAAAAAATTAACAGAGACTGTCAGTATGCGTGTTGAAATGCTTTTAGGGGAATAATTACAATTGATATTTTGAAAACAAGGGAAAAAGTATTGCTTGTTTTTTCTTGTTGCTATTTAAATTTTTGTTTGTATTGTGTTTGAAAAAAAGAAGGATTAGCTCAAAGAAGTGGTTTTTCAAATGACAGCAAGTGTTTAGTAGTTGAAAACTTAAAGGATTAAGGCTCATAGTAACAGATGTCCACATATTTGTTTAGAAAACCAAAATGGTTAATAAAATAAAAATTCAATCGAAACACTGAACAAAATAAATGCATATTCAATTCATACATTTACACTTTTAACTAAAATAAAATCAAATTATGAAATCAAATTCTACAATTCTTAAATATTTGATGGGACGAAAGATACACAGTCATAGAAATCGATTTAAAAAACGCAACGAGTTGAAACCGAAAATTTTTTTTTATAATAATATTTTTGTTTTGTGAATATTTTTAAAATATATTTCTATAAATTTCTCAATAATTTGTTATAAATTTCTTTTCAAATTTACTTTACTTTGTGTTACATCTTCGGATCTGTTTTCTTTAAGTCATTAGTTTTATTTTTTGGTAATCATTGGCTTAAAATTGTTTTTCAAAATGGTTTGAAATTCATCATACCTTTTCGAAACGATATTTTTGAAATCGATCGATTTCCATCAGATATGTATGTACATAAGTTTATTAAAAGAATTTACTATCAATATAACAGAGCAATTTGAAAATTAAAAGAATATTTTATGTGCACGACCAAGCAATTGGTTTTTGCTGGCTTTGTCCGGGAATAAACTCAGGCACTTGAAATGAATACACGATAAGTAGACAGCATAATTTTTATTTCTCAAACGTTGAAATTGCGATTATAATAAAAGTGATAAGTGATAATGACAAATGTGATGACAACAAGGAATGATTGGCTGTGATATTTTAATTTATTTGTGAAATTTATTAAGTTTTTGTTTGTGATTTTCCTTCTTACACAAAACAAAACTGTGATATTTTTAAGGAGAATGATGTAGAATTGGTGTCTACAAAATTAAAAAAAAACCCCTGAAGAAGTTGGAAAATACCAACGAAACGTTGGAATAAAATGTAAAAAATTATCTTTTGTTAATAAAAATGACCTTGAAAGCCCAAATATTGAAAATATATTAATCATCAAAAAAATTTGTGATAGAAAAATGTTAGTAAAATTAAAATTTCTATAACATTAAAAACAACGCACATTTTATTTTTGCTATTTCTCCTGAGTTGTTAATTTAAAAACGAATCAATTTAATTCAATAATTTTTTCGTTTCGTTTCGTTTTGTTTCTTTTATTTATTTTTACACTTATTACAAACATTCTTACAATTTTTTTTTCAAGTGTTAAAAAAATTTTACATTTCTGGAGTGACCAGCAGTCGAAGGGAGTGTATCTTATATTTCATATACGTTGAGTGGACGCAAATGAACACAATAATAAAACATAGAAAGATATGAAAACACCGTTTGTTTTAATAAACTATTATCTAAATTTTTTTCTGTGAATGGGTTTAAAATTTTTTGGGAAATTCGAGGAAATGTTATTAATCATAAGAAAATCTGAAAAATCTTTAACACCTCTAGTATTTTTGCAAAAGTTTTAGCATAAATTTATAAAATTTTTTAAGTTTTGCTTCAGCGATTTTAAGAGATAAATGGTAAAGTTTTTATAATGACTTGTCATTACTAAGTAATCTAATGTGTACTGACTACTATATACGTTTTCCATCGCTATAAACAGACTATACAATTACTAGTTAGCATGTAAATAACTAAAATGAATCACAATGTATCCTACTCGTATACAACCTGAAATGCCAGCCATAAAAGCAACAGACAGACAGTTAAGTAACTAAGTTATTTACACTGACAATAGGCGGATGATGCGGACTGATAGTATATCTGCGATTATTTCTCTAACGTCTGTCTATAGGGTAAACAGATTGCTTTATGAATGAAGAGTATTTATGAATTAGATGGCAAAATATTCAAGCTTTACCTGCTCTGGCAATAACGATGCATACAAATTATTAAAATAGGAATAAAGAAGAATGTGTTAACGATCCGTTGGATTGCTGCAAAACACTAATATAGCTGGTACTATTTCGGACAGTGCATGCTAGATGGTCAGACAGGGTTAACTGCTCATTACCGAGATTCACTTGGCCTTAATATGGTTGTAGGAAATCTGTAATCCTAGAAGCGGCCACTTAAAATAATCTACGCATAAAAGTGGCGTTATTATCGGCGCGCTGTTCAATAGGTGCGCGTGCCAGGAGAATTAGTTCCCTGTTCAATGACTTTAGTAAAAATTGAGAGAAGAGTACTCCTCTGTGTCTGCTTCGCTCTTCCTCAGAAAATAGTGGTTTTTACGAACAGTTCAATACTGCAATACTTCGCAGGACTTTAGATGGCCTTTTTGTATTTATTAGATTTGGCCTAGCACTGAAATTAATATAAAGAGACCAAATTGGAACGAAGTAAACCAGTTCTATACTTTTAGAGGCTTTTTATATAGCTCGTAATGCATTTATGTTAAATCACTGTGGTAAGTTATTTGCGGAACTAATAATTTTTACAGATTATTTTTTAATTTATTACAGCTAAAAGTAGTGCAACGTTTTATGTGAACATCTTCTGACTGTCAATATAATCTAGCCCCAATAAGGAAAATTGGAATACAAGGAAGGGCATTGTTTTACATTATTAGTTTGATTTAGGAAGAACTGTCACACACACTTGACTACTGTCCATACACACAGCACTTGCTTTACTTAAAAAAACATATAATAATCTGTCATTTTATTTTATTGTCATTTAACACTTTTACACTTTGTAAAGCGCATTTGCTAATCACATTAACTGATCAAAAATTTACTCTTAATTAATTTCATTTAAAATTAATAAATTATTAATCATTTTTATAATCGGAAAAAATTATAACATTTTTAAAATACTGCAAACAAAATTTTTATTTTTTGCTACAGCTGTCACTGTCAAAGATATTGAAAAAGAAATACAAATTAAAAAAAAATATTCATAAATCTTAAATTTTGACAGCGTGATACCCCCCTCTTTTGACGTCTGGTGAGGAACTCTTTGAAACACAAGACATGTAAATTTTTATAAACATTTTAAAGCAAAAGAGAAATAAAATTTTTTCTTCAGATCTTTTTCATTCTTTTATAAACACACTTGGCTCAATGAGTTTTGAAGGGTTTGTTAATGTCTGTTTTAATGCCTTGTCATTATCACAAGCAATGATCAATCATTTATGATGATTATTATTTGGGATTCTCCTCATATTTGTATAGATATTTTTAGTTTTAATTTTACAAATGATGTTGATTTTGTATTATTTTTATATACATTACATACATATGTATGTCCATAAGTACATAATTTTTGTTTTTCAATAATGCTTTCTGAAAAAGAAGGCATTGTACCAAAACAATTGAACAACCTACACAAATTTCAAATTAATACAATATTTTTTTTTTTAAATTGTTGGAAATTTGTTGGGAACTCTTTAACAAAAATGCTGTCAACTTTGCTGGCAGTCAGTTATTGATTAACCGGTTTTAAGAGAAACTTTGTACAGAGATGACAGGTAATTATTGTAGCATGTTGTTTTTAAAAGCAAATGGATAAAATATAAAAATCATCATCCAAAAAAGGCTTAAAATCCAATAAAAAGATTTAATAAATTCTCCAAAAAAAAATATTGTGTAAAACAACTCAACATCACCTGTTTGACAGTTAAAAATTATTTAAAATTCAAACAAGCCAGTTGAAATAGCGGTGAAAAAGGAAGTAGTGAATGCACAGATTGAACTCTGAGCTAACTGATGTAATTTAAATGAATCATAGATAGTTCAATATTATCATATTGGGAGGCATTGATTCATAGTTGAATAGATGGACTTCAAGCGACTATATCAAAATTAAAACTCAATTATTTGTCTAAATTTTTTCATGGATCTGCAGTCATTCGACAAATATGTATTATCAATAAATTTAATCTTAGCGCCACTTTCAATCTTGGATACCTATTTGAAATAATAGCTGACCTGACTTCATATGAATTGTTTAAAGCCAATTGCTGCATTTTGTATTGATACACAATGCTCCGATTATGGCCACAAATTAATGATTGAGGTCTTATCCTTGCTGATTACTAGGGAAACCGGGAATGTGCTCTAAAAAAGTGTTTTATGCGCCTTAAATAAGTTTAAAAACGTAAAAATTTTCTCTAAAATATTTAAAAATTTTAAAAAATATTTATGTATGTACACATATTTTATTCAACAATTCAATAAAATTTTCATTTGCTTAGGAGTTACACAATCAAGTTTTGACTTTCAAGTTTCAATACACTCACACCTTTTTTCCAATACACTCATAGGTTTATGAGTTTAGTTAGTTTGTTAGTTTATTTTTAGTTTTAAAAATTTAATTTTTCAACATAATCTCCTTTTAACTCAATACACTTAGTCCAACGTTTCTCCAGTTTTTGTATCCCTTCCAAAAAATTGGATCTACAGGGTCCTTAAAATAGTCATTTGTTTGGTCAATAATAGCTGACCTGACTTCATATGAATTGTTTAAAGCCAATTGCTGCATTTTGTATTGATACACAATGCTTCGATTATGGCCACAAATTAATGATTGAGGTCTTATCCTTGCTGATTACTAGGGAAACCGGGAATGTGCTCTAAAAAAGTGTTTTATGCGCCTTAAATAAGTTTAAAAACGTAAAAATTTTCTCTAAAATATTTAAAAATTTTAAAAAATATTTATGTATGTACACATATTTTATTCAACAATTCAATAAAATTTTCATTTGCTTAGGAGTTACACAATCAAGTTTTGACTTTCAAGTTTCAATACACTCACACCTTTTTTCCAATGAGTTTAGTTAGTTTGTTAGTTTATTTTTAGTTTTAAAAATTTAATTTTTCAACATAATCTCCTTTTAACTCAATACACTTAGTACAACGTTTCTCCAGTTTTTGTATCCCTTCCAAAAAATTGGATTTTCAGGGTCCTTAAAATAGTCATTTGTTTGGTCAATAATTTTATCGTTGGATCTAAATCTCATTCCACCGAGCCATTTCTTTAGGTTTGGAAGTAGGAAGGGGCTAAGTCCGGAGAATATGGCGGATATGGTACCAATTCGGATTGCGGTTAAATATCTTCAAGCAATCCTTTGAAGTTTTCACACTTTTACGTTTATGGTCAATTGAGAGCAAACGCGGCACTCATCTTGCAGACAAATTTCTAAAGCCCAACTAATCACTTAAAATCGAAACCACACCACACCGCCATATGAAATAACTGTGGCATCAACAATCTCACGCACTTCTACTCTTCGACCGGCCATTTTCGGGTGTACTGACCACAACGAAAGTCAGTAAACCACTATTTTACCATTGAAATCCATGGTGCAGAGTCCCCATAGTATTTATCGAGCTTTTCCTTAGTTTGATTGACGGGTTTTTTTCGCTAAAAATAATGTTTAAAGCACTCGAAATTCACTTTTTTATATTTTTAGAAAAATACACGAGGATGTATGTTTTGAAAAGCTGTTAAACGCAAAGTAAATGACGACACTCGCTCAAAATTTTACAGTAGTCTATTAACAGGTGCTACTTGATGGGAACAGTGTTGCATTTTATATAACTACGAGGGAAGTTCGAAAAGTCACGGACTTATTGATCCGCCCTCGTATGACACAGTTCATTCCTAAATAAAGGGTCCTATTTTTAAATACAAATCTTTTTAATGTCACACGTCTTTTATTTATGGGATAGCAAAAGAGCAGGCACACATTTTAATGCAACATTATGTACAAAACACAACTTGGCTGTGTTGAACAGTCACATGACAGCCAAAACATCCGAAAGATATGAAATCAATGTCTTTTAACATTTGTTAAGTGTCACTTAAGAGTGACTCTCCCTCATCAGATTTTAAAGCTTAATAAACAGCAAGCTAGGCGTGTAGGCTATCAGTTTTTGTAATGTTCGGAGAAAGTTAAGTTAAGTTTATTTGAGACTTCAAAAATTCGGAGTAATTTTTTTCGAATAAATGAATTTCATTAGGCAAACTTGAAACTTTCCTATTGCAACTTAATTCCTGGGGCAATATATGGCATTCAATACTGATCGAAATTTCCATTCTAGATCAATCCTGATCATTAACTAATTTGTCTTTTTTATGAAATTTTTTCATAGTTTTTTGTATAATAAATTCAATACCAGTTTGTTGCTGTTTTGCTATAATTCAAATAATTGTTTTAGTAAACACCGACAACTCAACAATTTCCCAATCAATTTTCTTTTTTTCACTTAAATTTAAAAAAATACAATTTTATTTATCATACCAAAATTGGACATCAAACAACTTGAAGGCGCTATTTAACGCATTGGGATACATTTAAGCAATTTTCTCTATTTGTTGCAACATTTTACAAAACACAATTGACTCTTAAGCCATTTTATAACATGCCAAACATTTTGTAAAACAAAACAAAAAAACTAGACAAGAATTAAAAAAAATTTATATCAAAAGATTATTTTTTGTTAAGGTATTTGATACTTTTTTTCCAAACCAAATATGGTGGGCAACATAAATGCAACAAACTAAAAACTATAAATTGTAGTTTGATTTTGTGGCAGGCAGGCAGCAGGCAACAAGGAAAAAAGTAACAATCAGGCTGCAAAAGGGCAAAATATCCCAACAGGCAAAAGAATGAAACATTTTACATTTTACTCTCCTCTTCTTAAGTTAAATGCATAAAAAGGTTCTAAATGTTGCGCATACTTTTATACACAGACACACAAAGGAAATACAATATCGATCTTTGAATTGTATTCACAATTATTTTGTTGGTGCATTTTTTGTGTTCATTTTCTCTATGGCTTTCAGATCGTTTATTCTTAAATTGCAAAAAAAAAACTAGAAAAAAATCTACAAGGCAGTTAAAAAAATTAAAATAATAGCAGAATTGTGGGTTTGTGTAGGCCTTATAAATTGCATAAAATGCATCATGCTGCAAGCACCAAGTACGTGCAGTAATTTGTTTGAAAAGATTGTGCACTTGTGTGCATAAAATACAAACTAGACAAAACATGCAGAGTTTATACGCCAAACTGCAGTTTAGGAAAACGTGGATTTGGTTGAAGTTTATAACAACTAAAGAAGCTAGCAATAGATACCAATTAATATCTACTCTATATGTGTATATACATATATAAATAGAGGGTGGTCAAAATTCAAGTACATTTTTATATCATTGCTATCTATCTGCAATGATGAATATCGGTCAGTATCACACACTTCCGCGGAACAAAGTGCATTGAGCATTACGCTTAAGCAATGTTTTGAAATATGGCAAAATAATTATCGCATTTTGAACTTGGACGAAAACTTATGAAAAACTTGTTTTATCAACCCTCATGAGGATTTCAATTGCCCGCCTGTTATCTGACTCCTTTAGATTTTTTCATGTGGGAAGCATTGAAGGCCGATGCTACCTAAATAATCTAAAACCACACCCTAATATCGTCTGAGCCGTTCGTATGGTAGAACCAGAAACAAAGTCAACAAAGTCGTGAAAAATTTTGAACTGAGAGAATATGCCGCTGCGAAGCTTGCCATGGAAGTCCATGAATGAAATTGTGTTGCATAAATAATTGCAGTATTTTTTCATTTTTATTTTCCAGAAGATATTAAGTTCAGTTTACTTTAATTAATTTTTAAAAAGGGACCACCCGGTATTTAAAGATTTTCAAACGTTAAAAATTTTTGCATTGCCAACTTACGATATTAATCTCGTTGCCGATTTTTTTTTAATTCTCACACTTATGAGGAATTTTTAACTTTCCTGTAATCTATTATATAAATGGGCAAAGAATAATTTTTGAATCCCTTTTTTCTGCCAGTCGATTTTCTTTATTCGTTTACCAAATGGTAGATCTTGTTGAGCTTTACTGACCCGATTATATATTATTTATATTAGTTGAGTTTTAAAGGAATAAAAAGCTACTAAAATTGACACCACTACAAATGCTAAAAATACATATGTGCATTCACTTATGTAAGTATTGGTTCAAGTAAGAACATAAGCAAAGCAATCAGAGTGCTTATGTGCACCTACATACATATTTAAATGAGTAATAAGATTTTTACCCAAATGAGTGAAGTTGAAAAAGAAAAGGAGATCAGAATTGAAAGAGATGAGAATTAACTATGGATGCGCACGTTAATTAGGTATGGATGTGTTAGCTTCAAACAAAAAAACTCTACAAAATAAATGTTGTTGCTTGTATGCAATTTTATTTTGTTTAGTGTTTTTTCCATGGTGAAGGGAATGCGCAATTAGGTAGTGTTTTCTTTTTCAATGAATGCAACTAAAATTGGTATACGTTTAAGCTGGCGATCGAATTTATAGTATAAGTAAATAGGCAAACACAAATTTTTGGATCCCCTTTCTCCTTTGTCTGCCAGCCGATTTTTTTTCATTATTTTACCAAATGCTAGACATTGTTGAGCTTTAGTCGCTCGACTACATATTATTTAAATCGGTTGAGTATCAAAGGAATGAAATGCTTCTAAAGTTGACACCACTACAAATGCTGAAAATACACATGTACATTCACTTATGTTCAAGTGAAAACATATGTATATGTGTAAAGGATTTCTTGTCCTCAAATGAGTGAAGTTGAAAAAGAAAAGGCGATTAGGCTTGAAAGAGATGAAAATGAACATGTTCAATACAGATTCGTTTTATTCGGAAAGAAATTTGTTTATATAAATGCTTAATATTTAATTAGTTATAGCTATAATATGTTCCATTGCGTTCTAGGGTATCCTAGAGCTGTTATTAATGTTTTTAAGCAACTGTACCAAAATTGTTTAGCGCAATTACACATTATTAACTATACAATTTTTTTATATTTTTTTATAGTCAATGTTTTAGTATTTTATTTAAAAGAAAAATTCATAGCTGGCAAATGCTTTTAAAATGGAAAAAATTTCAAACCTTTTTGCAAGATATGTACAACTGCCAATTATTGAAAAATTTTCAATTTTTTCTTTCTCATATTTCAATTTTTTCTGCCTTATTTTACTCTATAAATATAATGTAAAAAATAATATTTTTCCAAATTGATATTTATTGCATGGTCGCTTTTCCAATTAACAAATGAATTTGATTCGTTTCATACTTTCATTATATTAATTTTTCTATAATGAATTTTTCTTTTAAAAAAATTCACAATAGTCGTGTTCATAAGACGTAACTGTTGCGTAACCGTTCAGTGTTTGTCTTAGAAACGCAGAGTTGCGTAGTTCCGCTAAACACGACAGTTGAGTATTTGCTGCCATTTTTTCCATCATAAATTTTGTTTGTTACATTAAGTCAACATGTTGTGTTCAGCTCCACAGCTGATCAAGAGAGTTGTGCGCTTTTACTCGTATATTATAATGCAACGCCGTTTTTTAGGTGCCGACTACAAATAAATTTTTTAAATTTTGCATAACAAATGCGATAAAGTAACGAAAGTAAAGAAATAAAATTAAAATACAAATTTCATTAAATGTACGTCGGCTTATTATGGTGTCTATTTATATTAATTACATAATTAGTTCAATATAACACAGTGACGGCTTAGCGTTGAAATATAATAACTATCGGCACAGGATTATCATTTTATTGGAGTATTTAGCTTTGCATTTTATTGTTGTGAATATTAAATTTGTGGTGCAGATTTTAAATTAAAAGTGGAAAATTCTCGCCAAGAAAAAGCTTATTGCAAATTCTGTGTTGTCCATACTTTTTAAGTATGAGCCAAACTAATTAATTTAGCAAATTTAAACTATTTATTTTGCAGCATTTTTATTATTTTTTTCAATTGTTTACATTAATCAGCTGTTCATGATCCAATTATTCATCAAGCCGTTTCTAAGACGTAACTGTTGGGCTCAACAATGTGCCGCTCTCAGAATTATTTACTGGATTATTTACTACAGCAAAGTAACGCAGGCGATATGCAGTTTGTTTACAATAGTGTGTTTTACTTCACGAGAACTCATTAACAAGTTTTTGCCGGGTAGTTACAATATTTGTCGTTTAGGATCAAGCGCATTTGTTCATTTCTTCTTGAATTTTAAATGCTGCTATTGCCTTTTAAGAATGGAATATTCTTTGAATCTTGTCTTATCAATTGTTTTCGTTATTTGAGAATTTGTGAGTAAATGGCCAATGTTGAATGGTTTTATGTGCAACGCGCAAGGAAATCAATAGAGTATTGGGACTGCTGTTTATTTATTTCATGCCATTTTTTTCATGTGATATGTGTATGTACGTACGAGTATGTGTATGTTTTTCTTCTTAACTTGCCACAAATCGTACAGAACACAAGAATACAAAAAAAAAAAAGTAAACTTAAAGACTTGTATTGACGTTTTGTAGCCCAGTCATTATGTTTGGGTTGTTGTTGCTAATCAATTTGTTGCATTTTCTTGCCAATCTTGCCAACATTATGTGACTACGACGAGAAGCTCAAGTACGTAGTGTTCTTGCAATGAAACCCCGATTGAGTTTAATATTGTTGGCAATTGCTTTTCTGTGGTTTATCAACGCTTTATTACGTTGACGTTTTGTCAATTTGATTGCTTTTGATTTTTAAAGCTTTTCGATCGTTTGGTCGATTGAATGTGCCACAAAAACCTACAGCTATAGCCAACAATAGCAACCTCGACGACAAAAGCCATAATACTTTGTAATCATTAAAACAAAAACCCCAACCAACCAAGCAGCCAACAACCACTACATACATTCATCCATCCAACCAGCCACGACTATTCATCGGACTGATGTTTAATGTCTATACTCGTATGCTACGTGAATGAGTTTGAGAGCTGTTGTATTGGCACTGGACAGCCTGGATATCAGTTGATTGTACATATTTTTTTTATTTCTTTGTTGCTGTTTCGCTGCAATTCTTCTCCATCATTTGCCCGCAACCAGTTTTGAAATAAATTTCTTATTTTTTTTAATTTATAATTTCAATGTTTTTTCAATACCGACTAGGATCGATTGTTGTGTTATTAATGTGCAAGAAGATTTATTAAAAAAAATAAAATAAAAACAAATATTTGATTGTAAATTGTACGAATTGTTTGCAGTTCAATAAAAAATTATTGTTATTATCAGTATAGTGTTTTCGTTTTCTTAAAGACCTTGAAATTTAATACTTCTCTGATGGTTTCGTTTTTAGTTTCGTCTTTTTTGATTGACAATAATTTTTCAATAACTTCCATTGATTTTCCATTTTTTAAAGTTGCGTATCAAGAACGCTTGTTATGAAAGTGTTGATACTACAGAAAAAGAAATATTTTTAATTTAATTTAAAAAAATATATATATTAGAAAAGGCACTTTCCAATCTCCTAGTAAACATTTTTGCTTTCATGAAATCAATTTTTTGTGGAAAACAATGTTATTGAATCACTTTCAAATGCGCATGAATAGGGCATAGTTTTTGTACGAGATGAGCCGGCTAGCAGCCATGCCTTCCTTTACTGCTTCCATGCAAGCTCAAGTGTAAATAACAATCAATGACTTTATTGCATTTAATTTAAGTTTGTGAAGCTTTTTGTTAAGCACAAGCAGGACCTTGCCCCATAGTGATTACAACTATTGTTTGATTGCTTTGCAGGAAACTGTTATCCAACTAGAATATAACCTTATTTAAAGTTAATCAATTTTATTCATTTAACGACCAATGTTTCTTTCATTTCAAATTTATTTGTTATTTTTTGCAATACCAGCAACATACAGGATGCTCCCAATAGATGTGTTATTTTAAATAGTTCGCCATTTTAACAGTAGTAATGACGGAACCTGTAACTACTTGACAAATCGTCGTCCCGGAGCTATCCTTACGTAGCTCCAAAAATTGGAAAATTGAGTCTGAAGTTTCAACATTTTATACAAAAAAATATTAGATGTTCCAAATTTGCACTACTTCTGAAGCACAAGTTCAGGATCGTAGATCCGGTTCACGGTGGCGTTGGCTCAGGTAGTAAGCACGTTGACTACAAACCGAAGGACCTGGGTT